>VYXC01008640.1:2249218-2304948 GCA_013397175.1 Platysteira castanea
GTCAGCTTTCAGGGACACTTAATTGTTCCTTTAAATTGACTATAAAAGAATTCTTGGAAGGCAAAAGGATATTTCATTTCATTTTTAGCTACTAAAAAAGTGACTTTCACTAAAAAAAGAGATGATGTATTCATAAAAGGAGCTAAGAACTATACTGATCCATATGCTTTTGGATTTGCCACTCAGTGACTACAGATATATATTTAAAAATCACACAAAGCAAGCCGGAAAAAGTTAAACATTTTACTAAGAGATCAAATTAGTTATTTGCATTATCTTTCGCCTTAACCTTTAATCCCAGAAGATGAATCTGTTTAACAGAATGGTGCTATTCAACTGGGCCTTAATTTTCTTTAATTATTCATTTCCTGTAAACAAACATTGCAGGCTCTGCATCTATCAAGTCCACAAACATGAAGCAGAAAACAATCCACTATTTCATTTTGTACCAGCTGAAAGTTTCCTCTACTCCTCTGTTAGTGTTGCCGTGCCAACAGAATCTGATGTTAGAAAGCAAACCAGATGCCCAGTTTGGTAAAAAGAACAAAAACTGCAACACCTTACCAAAATAAAGTTGTATTTACGAGCAGCTCTCACTAAACCCACCGAGAGGTGCAAGGCACTTGTGTGTTACTGGTCATCCTCCCTCCAGGGCCTCAGGCTGCTGAGCCAGCTGTGCACCCACACATTCATTTTGTGCCCTGACCTTGGTGACTAGGGCTGGAATCACAGCTGCAAAGCACCAGCCGAGTAACAAATAAATCTGTTCATGCTGATGGTCTTTCTGATGCTTTGGGTAGGGAAAAAAATAAAAATGCACAAAAAAAAAAAAGTGACAAAAAAAAAGAGAGCAATATCTTCATTCTAAACCAGGCAATCAGAGTGTGAACACTGGAGGTACTAAGCACTTCATGAAATACAACTGTGTGCTATCTGCAGGCATGGATCATGAGCAGATGAGATTTAGGAATTTAGTCTTCTGCATTATTCTCTTCATAATTTTTTTTAAAAAGCTGTAGATTCTCATATTTATGATTTCATTGTGCTTTAATTCACTTATGCTTTAATAAGTGAAAAGGGTTTTGGGGGTTGGGAATGGTTGCAGTTATGGTTTTAAATAATTTATTCCTCAGTTAAATCCAAGCTATTTTAATGATTTATTAAACATTCTGTAGCAGTTGTACTAAACAGAGACCAAGAGAAATTAATGATTAGGTGATAATAGCTGGAGATCCTATCACTGTTACTCACCTAAACTGATTTTCTTAGAATAGCTAAATAAAAAAATTAAAAGCTACATGACAAATTGCAAAATTTTGTTGTTAAGCAAACTACATGCTGCTAGATCCCAAAGGGAAAAAAATAAGGAAATATTTTTTTCCTAATTCTTAAAATGTCAGAACACATTTTTGTTTTTATTAAACTCTTCTACAAGATATGACTCCCCTCTTCAGTGTAATTCATATTTCTTTAGTTGAAATTATTTTTTAAAAAGAAAGTACTAAGTCCCTCTGACATAGCTAACACTAAATTCCACATTCATAATAGTATGAAACTTCCATGTTCTGTTCATTGTCTTATCCCTTGTGCATCCCTCTGCACTTACAGCTAACCCAGCTCTCTAAGATGTCTTCAAGTTATTCCCTTATCCAATAAACTTCACCTCACAGTTCATTGTCCATAAATCTCTCTCCCGGTGAAGCCAAGCAGTAGAAGAGCATCAGGGCTGCGAGTGCAGCACGGGCAGGGCTGGTGCCAGCGCGCAGGTGGCTGCTGGAGGAGCGGGGCTGGGGCCGTGGCAGAGCCCGAGGTATGTTGCCCTGCAGGAACCACCCCAGCGCACCGATGCTGCCTGCCACTGCTCCCTCGAGCCCTCAGCTGCGAGTGGCTCTCCCAAAAGTTGGGCCAGAGGAGCAGAACAGATGCCTCAGCCACACCAGCTTGATACCTGGCCTTTTAGGTTACCTCACTGCACTTCCAGCTTGTCCACAGCCACCCCCTTCTGCCTGCCCTTGCATACAGGGGGAGCAGATAGCAAAAGCCCATCCCATCCCCCCCTTAAATGCTGTCACCGCACCTTAGTGCTACAGCTGCACCAGGAACCTAAACTGGGGAAATTACACCTCTTAGAAACCAAAAGACTCTGAAAATGCTTCCATTCAGAAAAAAAAAAAAAGGTATGTTCATTTACCAGGCTGAGCATCAAGTCAGAGGTTGCTCCCTGAATAATTACTGTCATAAGAACTTCTTAACCCCCAATTAAAAAGAAATCTTACAGATGAAATTAGCCAGCTGCAGATGAGTAGCTTTCAGAAAGGATTTTAAAAAATCTGAAAAGACTATCCCTTATGCTTTCTTCACAAAGATCTGGCCACTAATAACTTGCCGAGTTCAACAGACCATGGAAATTACTTTTTTTCAATGGGAAATTTCATTTCAGAAAACAAACTTCTTGAATTTATTATAATCTATTTATATTCAAGACTGTAAGTTTTGAAATTCCATCTGCAGTAAATTACCAGGCAAGCAATTTGATAAACCTTCACATAGCTCTTGATCTTAGCATGGGTAGCTCCATTCTAACTCAGGCACATGTCCAACACCAAGGATGCATTTGTGCAGACCTGCTAAATGATAAATACAGATTAGTCCAATGCCATAACGCGCTTCAAATGTCTCACAGAAAGCCAAGTAACAAATCACATTAGGAAAATAATTCTCAGAACAACTGAAGCTCAGTCAACACATAGCATCAGAAATGCTGAGCAAAAAGTTTAAGGTAGATCTGAACTTCTAGTGTAGCCTGCAGAAGTGCAGCACAGGTGGTTGGACCAGCACCACACCACAGCATTTTCCATTGTGCCTAGTGATAGCTTGGCCTTGCAACCATCCAAACAGCTCCAGAGCAGACTGTTGCAATAAGAATGTAGCTGTTGGAAGTTAGCACTGTGCTATAATCTCTGAAGTAATGAGCAACAAAAGCTGAGCAAAATCAGCAGGAGATGAAGGCCTCTTCACCACGGCAAACAATACCATGTATTCTCAGGCCATATAGAACCTTTACAAGAATTCTTCAGGGTAAAAAAGTGCCTGCCTGGAGACTTGTGTAGGGCAAAGTGCTTTCTTATCTGTACAGGTTTGATTACAGTCATCTTGGCCAGGCAAATAGTTCAGGTCCTAAGACGGTATGGGCAGGAAATAGATCTCTCTGGAGGTCTCCCAGTGCAAATATTGCATTAGTAGAGGCTAAACAGTATAAATTAAATTTCAGATGAAAACAGCTGGGACTCAGGGTTATTAAACAGGGTAAACAATGGCAGTAGAAATATTTATTAGGGCTGCTGGAATGGGACCCTACAGTGTCTATTTAGATATTGCATCATGTGGTCCATCTTGAAATTTTTCTTGAAGTCATTTGCAACACTTGAAACGTGTGCTGTGCATATGACCTGGATTTCTGGATATTACCTCCTGTATGCTGTTTTAATAACTAATTTAATTTTCTCTTCTTTTCATAATGAAACTAAATATTACATCCTACTGGGTTAATTATTATCCAACATCCATTCTGAGCTAAATCAGAGTGCACAATCTTGAACTACTTTCAGCCATCAAATCAGCCTAGTTGATGCCCCAAATCCTGCCTCAGCATATCTGTGTATCCCAGCTACATCCACAGGGATAGTGCTGAAGTTCTTTGAATGAGCTACACCTCTATCACTAAGCACATTCATTATTTAATAAATTGATGAAGACATTTTTAACAGCAATGAGAGCACAGTATGGAAGAGGATGCCTAAAACTACCTTAAAAGTTGTAATCCCTGTGTAAGACGAGCCCCTTATAGTCATAGTTATTTTTAGAGGGCAGAAATCTTTACCTATCTCACAAGATTTTATCCAGCATAAACCAGATTGAGAATAGCTGAGCACCTGATACTTTCTATATACAACTCAAGTCTGTAGCGATGAGTTTTATTTCATGTACTCTGGTTTTTATTAGAGTAACCATTCTAAAATCAAATTATCTTAACTTTTATAAGGCAAATCAGAATCAGGTCTTGTTTAATATTTACTAAATAAGAGAAGCTATAACAGTCTGAAGAGAAGATATCTGGTCTGTGTGGAGTTTTAAAGTCGTGTTCTGTAAGCCTTAGTGTTCTGAATTGCTGGCATATTGGACTGATTGAAATAATAAACACCTTATATTTCTTCAAATAGCTATTTTGGATTCTTGAAACCTATTGTGATACACAAAGTAGCATTAATAAGGGAAAAAATAATAATGAGTAATGCCTGCATCTCAAGCATTCCTATTTGGCAAACTGAAGTGAAACATAACCTGTTCTTATAACTGGCTGGCAAAATTTATCCCTCTCTAGCAATTTATTTTGGAGATAGAAGGGTGAAAAACCAATTTTTAGATAGTTGTGGGTAGTCTGATTTTATTCATGTTTTTCTCACTCTTTCCCATCTAGGTTCTATCTGTCTGCTTAGAACAAGATCAGAATTCTGGGGGAAAAAAAATTATTCCTGCAAAACATACCAGTAATTGTGCTCTAAAAGGTCACATTGCAATGCTTCAGGCCGCTTCTGTGAATAAGATTACAGATGTATGTATGATTAATTTGCCATTTTACCAAATTTTTTTGAGCTGAAATATTAAAAATGTCATACAACCTCGAGAAAATAAAGTGGTTATCACTTCACTGAACTACAGACAGATATTAACAAAAATACCAGTGACACGTTATTGAAATAATCTGTGATCAGAAATTATTCCCATATCTTTCCATCAAAGGAAGAATATACAATAACAAAAGTCAAATTAACCAGCTCAGTTCATATCAAATGTAAAGAAGGATTAATTGCCTCAAACCCCACTATAGGATCATGAAAAGAAAATATGTGGCCATAATTCCAAGACACGTACATTCAAAAGAAATGTTTCTTCAGGCAGCATGTAAACAAAGAAGCTCCAATTATTTTATCTTTTTCTTTGAAGGAGTGCATTGCTGCATGAAGCCAAGGAACCACACTGTCACTCTTGCAGCATCTCTGTACCCTCTGCACTCTGCCTCAGGCTCCTCCAGGCGATGTTGAGAAGATTCATTCTGGTACATGCCCTAGGCTAAAGTACCAAACCCTGACCCAAGGGGGATAAGGAAGCACACGGACAACTCACCTCAGTTTTACCACTTTGGGTAAGGCCAGCACAGGATTAGCTGGAGGAAGCAGTAGGAAAATTGAATGGATGAAGGGACACGTTCAATTCCACAGGTATGACCTCAAAGAAAGACCACTCCTGTGACAAACCAGTCTGAGAGAATCCACTCAATGGATAGCAAACTTCAGATCAGGTCTCAGGACTGTCTATGAAATTAGGATGTTAACAGACTTCCAGAATGGAAGGTAGGGTGGGCAAATAATTCTCAGGTCTGATATATTTTTATAAGCTCAAAAGTACAGACATTTCTGGAAGCTACATTATATACAACTGCCCTCATCTTGCTCTCAAACAGCGCTGTTCATCACCTTGGAACACTCAGCGAGCTGTTGTTTAAACAAGTGGTACTGCACAGTGGCCACCCAAACAAGTGCACACCAGTAACACTTCACACTCTCCTCTTTACTCACACTACCACAAAATGATAAAAACCTCAGTAAAAACCTTCTAACTGAGCAGTAAGACCAAAGCCTTTTAGCAATACAAACCCACACTTCCTAGCATGCTCCCCACTTTTTATGCAAAACTATGGGAGACTATTGGCATAATCCATAATTCAAATGCAGATATTACAGCAATCAGCTGGTACTGGAACTAAATCCGTGTAGAAGACTTTCAATACAAAAAGCTCAATTAGCGTCTCACAAACCAGCACGGATGCAGCTCATAAACAGCCGCAGTTTACTTTTGCATTAGACTGTCTGACTTTTAAAATATCTTTTGTTTACGGCCTACCACTGTCTCCAGATTTTGCATAATAATTGACAGAATTTGCTGTACAATTAACTGGGCATTTTTATTCTAGGTACCTTTCACTATTCATATCTTTCAGGAGTTGATATCGTAATGGAAATCTCCAACATCAAAGATAAAGAAGCTTTACATTGTGAAATTCTTGCAATTAAAAGAAAATTGGATGCATCCATAACATTAGCTTTTACTTAACTGCTAAGCATTCTTTTTTTTGTCCATGGCAGGAAGGCTTATCTAGATGCAAATGTTTCTTCAGAGAATCAGAATGATTATTTTTATGACTGTTTTTGTTATTAATGCATTACTACTTCAGGGGGGTCGTGTGGGGAGTGTTTCTCTCTGACCAAGAGCAAAAGTAGCACTATAATCTTAAGGGCTTATGAAGAAGAAAGTACTTACAAAACATATTTTTCTTTGTGGTTTGATTTTTTTCTTTAACCTGCCATGATGACTTGACAAACATGTCTCCACCTCAGTTCACACTTCAGTTTGTTACTGGCCTATGAAGGAACTCATTCTTCTCAGCTCATCCCATGGCTTCCTGACATGTTACAGCTATAATATGTCAGGTTTTTTCAAAACCTTGAAGTCACAGTTCTGATATAAGGTCATGCCTTGTAGGAACAAGGGTTGAGATTCACAGCTTTAAAATGCATTGGCTTTAGTTTCTGCATTAGCTTGACACAAGAACGGGTGAGTGACCTACTGTGCTTATTTAATGAGATTGTGAAGATAATGCTTTGCACTTCTGACAAGGATATTTTTCACTGCCAAAGAAGGAAATTTAAAAAATGACAATTTGAGATGCAAAGGTTTATTTTAATTGGAGTAACACAGCATGCATTATAATAGAAGCAGACTATAGCTGAAAGCAGGCAACATATATAAAGAGTCAAATAAGGCAATTAAGATTTTGGGAAGATAAAAGATAAACAAGAGTCCATTGGCTCTTTTACTTTCAAGAACCAATACTATTCAAGCCATACAGATTCTATATATTTTAGTCTCAAACCCTACATAACAAGAGCTACAAAAATAACTATAACTAATCCATTTGTTTCCCATCAAGGCATTTAAATACTTCAGCTGATAAGGCAAAATATTTCCAGGCAATGGCATTATTAAAAAAAAGCATTAGTACTATTAGGTTCTTTGTCCTTTTCAGTTAGTAATGCTACAATTATTAGAACTTTACTTGGCATTTAAGTAAAACTTAACTAAACGTCACAAGATAAGGACAATAGTTACAGAGAGAAAAAACCAAAACTGGTGACTTATTGCTTCTCTTCCCAAGGTTTCCTAAACCCCTTTCTGTGGTGTGTATGAGGATATTTTTCTTCACTCTTCACTTACAGCTTCTGAAGTTACCTTATTGTCACCAACTGAAGTTACCTTATTGCCACCAACTCTTCTTAACATTTGGGTTTCCAAGGACTGAGTTCCCACAAAAAGCCTACAGAGAGCTGCAGCAGGAACACTATATCCTGCAGGGGATAACACTGATGTCCTTCAGACTCTCCCAAGCATTTCATAAATCTCCAAAACCACTCAAGACTCACCAGCTGATTCATTTTCAGAGCTCCTACGTATAAAACATCTACAGGATGGAGTTGCAAAATCTGCCAACAAAAAAAAAAAAAGATAAACCTACATTCGTGGCAACAAAAAATTGCCTCTGGAATGACAACTGTAATTAAATTCAGTATTAACCTAGGCAGAGAGAAATAACAACAGACCAGCTTCTATAATCACAGCACTATCATCTGTTCAACAAGTAGAAATTAATTCCTTACACAGGAGTTTACAGGCTGCCCAGGGAGGCCGTGGAATCTCCCTCTCCAGAGACATTCCACACCAACCTGGACAGGATCCTGTGCAACCTGCTCTGGGTGACCCTGTCTTGGCAAAGACCTTGAACTGGATGATCTCCAGAGGTCCCTTCCTGTCGCGGTGGCTGACTTGACGGTAAAATGCCGCGACCTCATCAAGAGCGCCTCTGAGGAAGTCTCTGTGTGTAACCAGCACACTTGCACACACACACGTGTGCACACCGGACGGCTGCCAAAACAGTCCCACGAGGAATGAGCAGAGAGAGTCTTCACATGGGGTTCTGCAGGGGAGATCTCTTTAATCATTCGCACTCGTGCATGGTTTTTCAAAAGTGCCACGAGAGCCACGGGGGTCCAGGGGAAGGGAACCAATCAGGAACCTCTGGGGGCAGAACAGAACAGAACAGAACAGAGCGTTCTGGGGAAGGCCATCTCAGTCACCATAGGCTGGAAAGGAACCTAGGACTTATCCCATCATAGGACTCTCTTTGTTCCTCATCCAGCACACCCACTGACCTCCACACCTTCCAATCCTAACAATTCTATGGTTCTGTGAATTTAGGAAGACTTTTTCTTCAACAGAAATAGCACTTTATCTATTGGAATAAGTTCTGCTATTTTCATAAAATTTCATATTAAGAGAGATAAAATAATGGATTGAACATCCAAATATTTCATACTACCTTCAGCAAGGACCAGAAGCTCGAACTGACTTACTAAACTTGAAATACAGCCCTATAATTCTATTATTTGTATATTTTAATATTCTGTATTATGTCAAAACAGCTAAATCCACCACATTTTCACAATGAAAACTGTGTTACAGTTATTAGACTTGGCTAATTGAACTTTTGTGTGTAACCTAATCTTTCCTGCAGAGGTTAGAAGAAACTAACATGCTTGAGGTCTATGGAACTGGCTGATCTTTAAGGTGCTTTCCAACCCAAGCCATTCTGTGATTCTATTCCATGACATTTTATTAACAAATGCATTACACAGTTGTGATGAAATTGCTCTGAAATGACCACAGACCACCTCAAGAACTGAGGACAGAGTTGTATTTGAAGTATAATTTGTGACAGCATTTCCTAAGAGTACTGCAAAGCCCTGGGAGACAGCAGCAAACGAAAACCTCATGATCTCTACTTTTACTCCAGTAGACCAGAAAATCTACAGTATTTGTAAAAGTCCTTGGCATCAGAAAAGCTAACGGGATTACAAGTTGTAAGGTTATTTTTTAAGCTAAAAAACCTCACTGATTGCCAATAGACCTTCTGGGCACTTATGAGCATTCTGGCACTCCCAGATCTTATGCTGATAGATCACAGCATACCAACAAAAAACCAGTGTTTTTTAAGCATAGTACCTATGGATGTTACCAGGAATTGAAGTTCCTTCACTGCTTTAATAAAAACATTTTAAATGGCCCACTATAGGTCTCCACATAAGTTTCATTGCATACAGAGCTAAACCACCATGTCAGTCATTTAGGCAATGCAAAATCTAGTACAGATATAGGAGGTTTTAATTATATAAAGTACATGTTGTTTCCAGAAATAGTATAAAGAGAATAATGTTTTTTAAATTAATGTAAAATAGCCACTGATCACCCTTTCAGATACAAGTGTTAGGCTTTCCCCTTAATGGTGTCACCTCAGTTCATATGTCTGGAACAGATGGTACAAATTGGTCTTTTCTTATAAGTTCCTCTCACTCACTTCTTGTCATTGTCTGGTAGCAATCGTATCAAAACAATCTGAATAAAGCCTTTATTGGCAGAAAAGGTTGCTTTAATGAGAGACTGAGACCATTCATCAGATTAAACACCACATCAAAGAAATGGCTTGTAGCTTAAGTTTGCTTTCTTTGCATTTATAAGCAAGAAAATTCTCAGTAAACTGTGTATCAGGTTGACATTTCATTGATATCATTTTGATTCCTCATCTGACAAAATACTGCATTTTAAAATATCACACAGAATAACATGGCTAAACTGAAAAGAAAACATTTCAAGTCATCATTAAAATGGTGAATTTTCTTAGTGCAGAGACCTAGGGCAGAGCTCCATCACAAACTGTCCAACAGGGCCTGGAGCTGCACTGGGTTTGGTGTGGGATTGCCTGCCCAGCCTCCAGCAGCTTGGGCAGAGCCTGAGCCAGCTCGGCCTCTGCTCTCCATCTTATCAGACACAGGAGGAGCAGCACAGGCCTTGGGCTACCTTTTAGAAGCAGCTTTGGGTGTCCTGGGAAGAGGACACAGGACACGTGCACCCTCAGACACAAGGCTGACGTATACCTTGCCTGCCAATACTATCAGGGTGCAGATTACGTAAGCATCACGTGTAAAAAATACATATCCAGTGCCACCAACTAACAAGCTTAAATGTAATTACACTCAGCATAATAAATGCATTTGGGTCTGGAAAGATCTAGCTTTCCTGTTTTAAATAGAAATGAATGAGATATCACAGCACAAAACCACATCTCAAATTACAGGCATTAGTAGCAACAGTAATTAGTTGAAAATGAAAATTAATTGAATACAGCATTGTTCCAAACCATTTATCTAATTTGATCAAGGTATCATTAACTAATTAAGTAGCAATGCTTGAATGTACAGCTTATAAAAGTACAAGGTCATATGAAGGCCACTTTATCAGCAGAAAACATGGTTAAGGAAGGCTATCTTTAGAAGGGTTTACACAAAAGTCACATAAGTGCACATTTACCAAGTGCTTTCAGAGTTGATCAGTCAGTTAAAAATTTGCCAATCCTTATTTAGGGGTATGAAACTGTGCAATAATGCTATTATAACCTCTAAGTAGCTTTTCTCAAAAAAGGAATTCTTTTCAATGCAGCATACCAGTGATCTTAGCACACTTGTTTGTGTATTTCAGACACAGTCCTTGAGGAGAGGAACAGAACTTGTCTATAAGCTAAAAGTGATTCAGAGCCAAGAACTGACAGGAGTTTGGTCAGAATCCCTCCACAGACATTTAGGGCAGCAGAGGTGGGGGAGGCTGGGACATCACTAGTATTTACATTTCAGCCCAATGTGGTTTTTTAAAAGTTACACTCTTTTCTTTAAAAGCTTCCAATGGGTTCCACTGCGAACACTCAGTTAAGACAATTTAATTTTCCTCCCTTTAAAAAACACAAACAAAACAAAACAAAACAAAACCCACGTAAAGTACACAAGAAAGCCTGACTATTTCAAACAAGTGACTGTTACAGTATCTCTACTTCTCAGAATTGATTTCCCTTCTCACCTTTACTTGGTTTGGGGTTCTTTTTGGGGGGCAATTTTGTGCCTTTTGTGTGTGTGTGTATGTCGTTGTTGTTTGTGGTTTTCATTATTGTTGTTTGTGGGTTTTTTTCTTTTTAAGTACTATGTTGAAAAGTAAGGGCTCAGTGAATGACACAGTTCCAGTAAAATATACATTGCAAAAGCAATTCCAGGAAATACAGACTTAAGGAATGAAAGTAGTGTGTGCCTATGACAAGCAAATTGCATGACTGTGGGGAATAGTTCAGTTCTACATCAAGAAAAATCCTGTTATATAGTTGAAAAATTAATTTCATTCCCCATGGCCTGAAAATATTTTTTCTGACATTTGAGAGAATTGTAATTGCAAAAATACAAAACCACATCTATCTTGTCATTTACTTGGTTCTCTTTTGGGCTGAATATTATCACATACAGCCCTGCAGTCCCTGAATCACTTGGGAGAGCTGGGATTGCTATCCCTCTTCCTGATACCAAGAGAGTCTATTTTCATACTGTTCTTTTTCAAGTGAGACAACTTGAGAAAAAGTCTTTTTGTATATAGGACTAGCAAACAATACCTCATGTATTTGTTATTTGCCTCCCTTTTTTTATATGCCGTTATATATTTTAACCTGTGAGTGCCAGAGCGACCATCACTGAATACCGAGTGCTGTAGCCCAGGAGTGAGGTTGGCTGTTGGAGCAGGCAGGAAGATTACCCTTCCTCCTTTCTACCCCCTGATCTGGAACAGCATCCTTGGAAGCCTCTCCTTCACCAGCTCCAAATGTGTGAAAGAATAAAGCTCAATAAGGGTAAAAAGGGAATATTGGAGAATTAACAGTTAAATCTCTGCTCAAATCCATGCAAAAAAATTGAATTTGTTCATTCCCCCAGCCTTGTGGCTAGCTTTTTTTTTTATTATTTCTTGTAAAATGGGAGAAGGAAGGAACTGTGAATGGTGTCCTTCAGCTGAATCTCAGTAAGAAGCCAGTCAGGGAAACCACTAAAAAGCCTTATAACTCCTATAACTGGTGTGTCTTACATATAACTGGATAAGACGGACCTCAGTAACTCTTTATATAAAGCAGCAGATATGGAATGAAAATGGGAATTGCCTCACTTTAAAGACAGATCTAAATGCAGATAATCACTACCAACAGTGAAACCTGGAGATAAATAAATGCTCTGGTCTAGAAAGGCACTAGGTACCCAGCAGACATTTCTTTGCCTAAAGGTAAGTTGTCACATTTTAAAATTGTATTGCAATCACTAAGCCAAAAAGTAGAGAAAGCCAAGAACTGTGGATGTGGAGCATAATTTAATATTCAGATTTAAATACTTTTTCTTTCCATTATCAGTAACTACAGCCCTGAAAGCAATTGGTGCTTCTGTGTTTAGTATGAAATATTTGTAGTCCCAAACAATTATTTTTCAGCCTTTGAGGCACCAGAAACACAAAGTAAAATAAATTATCCAGATTTCTCCAGAAGAATTAGATAAAAAGAAAACAACCAATTTGGTAAAACTTTAAACAATTATCTATTTCACCTCTATGACTCAGCCCTTTTTGTTAGGATCCTATCTTGAGTACAAATCAAGTTTATCACTCAGATTCTAATCAGGAAATTAATTAGTAAGAAACAAGAAAGCAAATGAAAGACAAAAAACTCCATTGTATTGCACATCAAACTTTTTAAACCTGACAATTACACTTTACGATTTCATTTCCATGGTAATACAAAGTATCTGCTTAGCTGATTGAATCATTTGAAAGAAACAAATTCTTTAACAAGATAACTCTAGTGATGAATAAGATGTTTAACAGAGGTGTTTTACTGTTTATCTTTAGGCAGATTTGTTTTGGGGTTTTTGAAGGAAGACTTGATTAGGAATGGCTTTGGAACACAAAGGCAAGAGATGGCCACATTCATATTGAATGAACTATAGAGATAACATTTTCAAATTTCATTCCAGAAAGCAAGCTGGGAGCTCATTTAGAATGTTCCTTTGGAATCTGTGTAAGTGGCATACATTCATGCTGATTTGAATGGCCATGTTCCTGGACATCACAGTATTTACCCCCTATTTTGCTCTTGTTTGGAGCAGGATTTCATTTTTAACAGCTTGCTGAAAATTACTGACTTAGAGCTACTTTTTCTTATTATCTCTTTGCAGACTCTTGAGTGTATCCCTTTTTTTCTATTCAATTATTTTAGAATTTCATAAGGAAGTTCAGTGAATGACAAATTATATGGAACATATTTCTCCCCATCATTCATGGGCAATAAGATCCTCCTCTTCCCCCAAGGGAAGGACAGACAATATCCCTACTGTGTTTCATGATCCATTTTTTTCAGTACAAGATGTTGGTTTTGGTCATGGCTCACTGAGAACATTATATTTATTGCCATAATGGAATGGAATTTAGTCTTTAATTTACATTTTGACTTCTTGAGAATAAATTAAATTACCCTTCCATTCAAGGGGCCAGTTCATGGCTTGTGGCCTCCAGGAGGTAAAAAGCTTAAGCAAGAGGCCAATGAAGCACAGTTTTTGTGCTTTTGCTTTGCATAAACACGATTTTCAGCCCATTTATGAGCATCTAACGTGGGGGCTGGATTTTGTTTGCAGAATAATTCATAGGAAGGTTTTCCCTACTGTGAATATGTGTTTATCTAAAAATAAACTGGATGATTCATCATAAAAATGTTTAAGAGCAGGATGGATATCAAAGGGCTTACTTTGGCATGAGGTTAAGTAGGACATTTTTAAGTCAAACACATTTTGCCATTATTCATTTAATGAAGTTAAACATTACAGCAATTGGAAATCTTAAACAGTAATGGAATTCAACCTTCATGGATTATTTGCAATGAAAACCAAGCCAGCCTGATGCTCATTCAGGTAGCAATGTTCTACACCACCATGAAGAAGCCAAAACCCTACATCATTATCTCACTTACAGTGTGTAATCTGCCATAGTTTGCACAAAACAGAAAAGCTTTTTCTCATCTCCCAGAAAAACATGACAGGATTTAGGCCCTGGCAAGACTAAAACAACTTAGTCAATTAGTTTCTGCAGGCTGCATTCGCATCTGAGCTGGGACCACTGCCACCAATTGGTTACATTCAACAACACACATTTATCCTGGAGCTTTTATTTTAATTAGTAAAGTTTTACAACAAGAATCATTTAGTAATTTTTCTGGATTGATTGGCTCAATTTTAGTGAATGATTTTTTTTTTTTTGTTAGGCTGCTCTCCTCATACTTCATTAATAAGGCAATAAATAAATACCAGAGGTTATTGAATGACATAGCTGGAAAGCTGATTTGTGATAATTTATCATCATTGGTTCCAATGAACTACAAGGATGTAGTTTGTCTACTGCTGCCCTTTTTTCCAGTATTTTTATGCTCATATTCCTGGAGAAAAACAGACTTATTTCTTGAAGTAAAATGTGTGATTTTTGCTTGTCACTTGAAAGTAATCTTTACAGAATGACAATATTGTCAAGTTGAAGTTTGAATATATTCTTTTAAAAAGTGACAATCTTTGTTCAAATCTCAACAAAATATTTGTCTCACAAAAATAAATAAACATCTAAAGCAGTCCTCTTCGACAAACAGCAGCACCCATTCACTCTGAATGTATATTTTATTTTTTATTCATCTTCACCAATTTTCCAGTTACATTCTGGACTCAGACTTAGATGATCCAAATAGCTCTCATATCAGTGAAGAACTACTGCTCCTATTAAATAGTTCCCTTTTTGCAAATCTAGGACTAGAATTAAGGCTTCACGGCAATTTCACCCTGAGAGATCACAAACAGTTAATCAGCCATTACCACCATCCTCTTCCTTTTTTCATAACTGTTTCCCAGAACTCCTTTCCTTTCTCAGATGTTTAACCTCTCTTAGAGCATGACCAAACCAAAAGCCCTCAGACAGAGACAGTGTGTCGTTGACTGAATTCAGCTGCCCAAACCATGCAGAACTGACCTGGGGTTGTTCTTTAGTATTCTCTATTTTTTCCAGAGATATCTGTACACATAAGTAATGATTAAATACTACTTTTACTATTGCACCAAACTATTGAGACCAACATTTTCTGGTATCTAGAATTATTCAAGTACAGTGACCACTTCCTAATTAAAATTACACTTTGAGATTACCGTAAGATACCTCCTATTCACATAATGCAAGTTTGTTACACTTGGTATAATTAATTTTCTTGTTCATATAAGCCATGTTGCCATTAAATGTTAAAAATCCTTGTGCCTATGATCTATCTTATTTTAGTACCATTTAAAATCAATTAGCCAAATTTGGAATTGAATGAGAATGTCTTATAAAGTTAGTATGACACTCTTGTCCATCAAAAACTCATGCTAAATGTCTCAGATCTATATCCCTCTAAACTGCATTCATCAAGGACCACTCAATAATAATTAGACACTCATTATTTCCACACTCATACTGGCTAATTCTAGTATTCCGGTAGATAATCCTATTAACCCTTACAAAATACTAAAGGAACATCAGCATTCTTCCAGAATGCCAAAACTTTATTGCCCAGGAGCTCTGGAGGAAAGAAACAAACACAAAAATCCACCAAACCAAAAAACATTGAGTTCCAGAGGATTCCTTTGATGATTTTCTAATTCCTTTAGATACTTATTATCTGCATCTGCTAATAGGAAAGAACTTAACTTTATCAGTCACAATTCAGCTTCATGAATAAGTAATTCACCTGGTTTGAATGAACTTTGTAACTGCCATATGCTAAGAATGTGTCATTAGATGCCATGTTCTTCCCCCTCTTCAGATCAGAAATGTTTCTATTCTTATAAACTGTCTTCTATACTACTATCAAAAACTTTATCATGTTTGACCACAAAATCATAATTAGGATTTCATCTGCTCTCAGTATACTTAGAAACTAAGTTGTACAGTCTAACTCTGCGTATCCTGTATTTTTCATAATGCCATCTTGCTTATTTGATCACTATGGAGAATTTGTGGAGAAATGAGAAACCAATCAAATTTTTATGAACTATCAGATGTGTACTTTCAATATGGATTAAAAAACAAAAGATGTGTTTTAGGTAGAGTTGAGAGTGTACAAAGCAGGAATTGCCAGTATGGCACCTAAAACAAGATAAACTGAGGACCATTTTTGGCTTGACAAGACAGTAACCAGATCACTGCTGAATGTGACTATTAAGCTCAGAGGTGTTAAAAATATTGACAAAGCCTCCAGAAAAGTCTAAATAATGTTAAAATGCATGTGTAAGGACAGATATTAAATGAAAGTAATCTTCTAGTAATGAGAATATCAAAGACTGAAATCAACTGTTTTCTCAACACAAAACTCACAAGTGGACTTTTTAACAATTCTTCTTGTTTTAGAGAAATAAAAAGCAGACCCCAAAAGTGACTCCATTTTCAACACACAGTCACAGATCTGTGAAGGATCTTTGGCCACAAGACCATTTGTATTAGATTAATCATTCTGGGCTCAGAACTCAATCACTGTAAAGGCTGCATTTCTGCACAGTCATATGCAAAATTCAGCTAAATCTGTGAAAATGGAAAATATCCAGGACTGGCACCAGAAAATCCTCTGCCATGATCTGCCTTCCAAACAGGAATCAGACTTGGATGCATTTAGGAAGGAAATTGCACTCTGAAATAATTAAGCCTATCCCTCCCTCTCACAGCAAGTTGAAGACAGTAGGCAGAGATTACAGAAAACCATATTTCACATCAGCATTTCAGAAAAACACTGCGGCTTCCCAACTTCCTCCATTTGCAGGTATTTAGGCTCAAAGCACAAAATCACCCTCCTGCACCGACGCCTCTCACCAAGTTCTGCTGTGCTCACAGTCTGTTCTGCTCATGCCTGAAAGAGCACTTTCTGACTCGGTTGTCAAACAAACACAAAACAAAGAGCAGCTGATGCCAACACAGGTAGGATGAACATTGCAGCATCTCTCCTGATCTATAGGCACAGCCTGTGGAGCTGAAAGGCATCTATTGCTTAGCACAGGGCATATTCAACTACATCAACCAATTCTGTATAAATCTGAAACTACAAAGACTGCAGAAAGGGGGAAAGGCAATACAAGACAGAGCAATTTGATTGGCTCTAGACCTTTTTTCTACCATAGCTTTAATAAGTTTCCTATTGCCCCAGGTTCCCTACCTGCCCAGGCTCAAAGTAGGACAGGAAGAAAGGTACCTGAAAAGAGCCCTGGGAGGATGAATCCAGGAGGCAGAAGAACAACAGAAATACTACAGGAAGAGATAACATTACTCTTCACAATCAGCTTCATTCAAGAAAGATGAGATTTCTCAAATACCTGTCCTGTGATGAGAGTATAGAAGCTAACACTACAAAATTTTACAAATTCTTTCTATTCACAGGCTCTTATCCTCTCTCCATCAATGTATTGAATTCATCCTCATGTGCATAATTTTTTAAGTCCCAGGACTATTTTTACCATTAAAATCTGCATTGTATTCCAATAATGTTAAAAATGATCCAATTTTGTAGCACTGAAGAGTGAAATCATAATTTCATACATTTTTTAGAAAGTTGTGTAAAGCACTCAAAATTACCATCTCAACCATTTTTGTGGCAATTCACATCCAAGACAAACAGCTGCTACTTATGAAATAATGAAAGTAACACTGCAAACACAGAAGACCCCACATTATTTGGCTAGGAGAGATCACTAAGGCCAATATTCATTCCCTCACAAAATATAATACATTACCTCCCAAGAGGTAGAGTAAGGTCTCTATTCACCCCTATCAGTGCAAGTAGATCTGGTACATCAAAGTGGCAAAACCCTCAAAGTTTAATGCAAAATCTTTAACTGTGGTCTTAAAAACCAAACTGAAATAGTAAGAAGGCCCCCTGCACATGTACAGGACAACTGTTAAGTATAAATTAACTCCTATCCTCAAGCAAGAATAATTATTCAGCGTTTCAGATACACCACAACTATAGTTAAAAACCCACTGTACACGGCCATACCCAATATTACAGCTTTTTTTGTGAGTGAGCAACCATCCCTTCATCACTTCATTTCACATTAACCCCCACTGCACCCACTCCTGAGCAGGGCCACCACTGCTCTAACATCTAGGGACAACCAGCAGAGAAATGAGCCCTGTACGAAACATTCAGCTACTTCAAAAGGAAAACACTGGCACCAAACCAGCAGAAATATTTATCTGGGTTAAGATACTCTTATTAAATACATTTATTGCAAGTTCTAGTGAGAACAGGGATTGATTTCAGAGACTTTGTTTTTTCTAAACACAATGACATTCACCCACCCCACAAAGAATGTTTTTTTAATGAGCTCATCTGTGACAGGAACAGCAGGAGCCAAGAGAAGGGGCTTGAGTGAGAGCAGATGGTCAGTCAGTGCCAGCCTCCAGCAGGACACTGACCAGAGCTGTTCTGTGCCATGTCACTGCCCTGAGCTGGTTTGGTTGAGCCATCCCAACTGAGAGCAAGAGGTGGCCAAAGGAGGTCATAGCTTTGCTCATGTAGATGCCTAGGAATAACAAGCTTTTATGTAATCTTCCAAATGATGTTACACCTTTCAGTTGCTGTAATTTCATGTTGCCTGCAGACTTAATGCATTGCTTGGACTGCCAGTGGAGCTCCCAGTGCCTTGGACAGCAACCCAGAGAAAGCCACAGCACTTCAAAAGCAGTGAAATAAAAAGGGCCCTTCTTTTACTAAAAAACAGACATTCTGAGAAACATCAGCAACTTACTTCAAATATGTTTTGAAATTATGAAGTACTTGTTAAGGAAGAAAATTATCCTACCAGACACATCCATTTTTCTAGGTTCCTACCAGAATTCATTTGCGGCCCCTGCTCTAATGTGTCACTGCAGGAGCCCAGAGCAGTGCCTACTATCCAGCAACTACAAATTCCCAGCACCCCTGACAGCTCCAATGGATCTGGCCCACAGCTTAAGAGAGACATCAGCTCCCTCTCCTCAGACTTCAAGACACTTTCTAGCTGACTCATCTCTTTCATGCTGTAAAAACACTGTGCTACCTAGCCCTGCAACAGAGATCATAAATATAAAGGGGAAAAGTAGAGTTATAAATATAATATAAATATAAAATAAACATAAAGTAGAAAAGTTAGAGAGAGAGAATTCCTGCATTCCCATCTTTTCCTTATAGCAGCACCAAGTCAGGTGTCCAAGTCCATGGCTCACTAATTGTAAAGCAATGCAACAACCAGGCAGAAACTCGGAATAAGCTTTACTGACCATGATGAAATACCAGTGTCATAAAAAGGAAAAAGCCTGGGTTTAGTAAAACTCCACCAAGTCCCCTCATTCTTATAAAAGAGGGTGAAAGAATCGCCTGTTTGAATCCACCAAACCCATCCGTGCAGCCAAGCTACACCAAAAAAAATTACACCAAAAAAAATTGGCTGTAGACTGAAGATCAATAAGTGCATGGGCATGGCTAATGACTAAATAAATACTGCTGGAAAGCTTGGAAGGAAATTTGGACCACAGCTCAGAATTCCTGGCTTATTTATTACGTATCTCTAAGATTGTGATAGGCATCTCACTGGCAGAGGCAAGTTTCTACAAAAACTAATTATCCAAGTGTTCTTTAGACCCAGAAAATACAGTCTGCTTAATGAATCCAGATCACAGCCATTTAAAAACACCTAGAAATCATTCTGGGGGACTGGTTCAAGCTCAAATTCAATTTAGAAAGTGTGGCGTTTCAACTAGCTTACTTACAATTAATGAATACAACTATATAGCCACAGAAAGTAAACTTCTAATAGTAAAAAAGAGGTATTATAGTTATCAGTGAATTAAGCAGCATTAGATTATTTTACTAGGAATTTACTATTTTATTATTTTATTAGGAATACAAGTTTTGATAGTAATTCTAACTCTGAACTTATAAAAGGTATTTTTTAAGTTCCTCAGTAAAGAGGGCCCTGGTTCAGTACAAGTCACCCAACAAGGGCTACACACACGAACTAATTTAGCCCAACTACTCATCTTAAACCCTGCAACCAGGGATTGAAAAATTTGCATTTATATTTGCCAATTTCTAGTCTGACTTCAGGCAGAAGAACATTTCATTCTGGGGCAAAGGTCAAGGTTCCTTCCCCTAGAACTCCAAATTTGCTTTTAAAGTATTGTAGTTTTTCCAATGCTGTGAAGAAGAAGAAAGTCAACTAAATTATTAAATAGATTAAAACTGTTTCTTGCCATCTTAAGCCCAATTAAGAGATTTTCTACAAATCCTTGTGGAGACTTAGTGGTGAAAAGAGCACAGAGCTCTCTGACACAGGAGAAGTTTTCAAAATGAAATTAAAAAATCGTATTTGGAAAAGGAAATACAATAAAATAAAATTATGAAACTCAGATTCACATGGAAACTTTCTCCTTCAATGATTCAACCTGTACTAGCAATCTGAGGGGAAACTGCAGTTGTAATTAATATTTTGTAAGGTACTCAACGATGTAGCCAAATATTAGCTGCCAGACTCTTGGAAAACATTACTTTTCTGCCAAGCTTTCTTTTTGTTTTACAAAGCTATGAATAAATATCATAGACTGTTATACAGAACGGCTGTTTGATAATACTTTTTTCTTGGTGGACCTAACTTACATCAGACTTCTTTAACATATAGCTGGCATGTAAGACAAAAAATGCAATTTTGAACAGAAAAGTCAGATGGTGGTTGAATACTTACTCTTACTTTTTCTATTGAACTTTGTTGTATAACCTTTGGACTGGATTTGACACATTTTTAGATTCATGCAGAGCAGTCTGCAGTACTGCATACAAAGCAGAGCAAGGAAACCCAGACCCACATGGAGTGCAAACTCTCAAAAAAGGTTTGACCCATCAGCTGCCTTATGTAGTAGTTTATTTGGAGATCAACCAACTGTTTTCAGCTGCCTCTTCACCAGAACTGAGCTATTATCAGACACTATAAAGGAGCAAACCAACTTTGTTTTAGTCTATTAAAAACTATAAAGGAACAATGCAGACAAAGAACTCAAAATAAAGGAATTAGGAAGTTAAAAACTATATTTTACCAAAAAAATACACCTTAGAGGAGAAGCCTCGTCTTCATGCAAGTTGGAAACATGACAACTCAATTTCATTTATAATTTAATAACTGAAGAAATTAGTCCACACTCTCATGTAACCAAATTAAGTAGGTAGATCCATATTCTAACAGAGGCAGTTACAGCATAGTAACTCCAGAGACCATTAAAACCGTAAGAGGGAAGTTACTCTGTCTCCTCATGCATACCATTTATCAATAACCATGCATAGCCCTTATTAATGACCATCTCTTATAGCATGATAATATTTTCTGCTAGAATTCCTAAAAATCACACTAGAATTCCAACCGAAGAAGCTATTTTTTTCAGAAAGTCCTAATCATTTATTTTGTTATTAACAAAAATAAAACAAAATCCCTAATAATATTGGTTGAATGATTGCAGGTAACCAATAGAACATACAAGCTCGTGTACTTGCATAAATAGATGGAATATTTTTAGGGACAATCAAAAGCGCACCGTTAGAATGCATTAATAGAACATCTGCCAGCCTACTCCTAAAACAGTGCTAATTAATAGAGCTTTCCTGAGCTATTGCACTGACTGATTCACTATACACATACCCAGGTCTGGACTGCAGCAGCCACCAGTTCTCTGATATTGGGAGACAAAACACATGGGTGCTCTCATGCTTACAAAATTTTGACTCCTTCACTGAGAGCAGGAACAAAACTAGGTATAAAACATTTTTGCTAGAGCTCCCACACATTAGAGCAACTTTCTGCCCTGCTGTCTATAAAGTCTTTTATGTCAATTTTAAAAAGTTTAAATTGGGCAAAAACAAATTTTCATTTGCTGCACTTTAGATCTAAGTTTAACTGTGAAAATGCCTTAAAAATTGGGACCAAACAGGTATTAAGGCCTAATGTGACTTTCATAAAGATTTATTTTAATTGCTTATCTCTAACAATTTATTTTTACATTTAAGTTATCTGACCAAATTTTGAGATATAGCAAATGAATACCTGTTTAGAATAACCTCCTAAAAAAAGCTTGCTGAAGAGGTAAAATTTAGAGATATTCAAGGAAAGACAGACCTACTGTTGTTGTTCTTCCACTATGTTCAGAGAAAGAACATGCTCAAAATGGTGTTCTTTCTAAGTAAAGAACAATTGCACCACTTTCCTTTTATTTCTGCAACAACCCAGAGCCACCAAACATTTTCAGCTAGTGGCTTATGTCTGAATAAGTAATATCTATTCAAAGGTATCAAGTTTTTTTCCTCTTAGAGGGTCTCAGACCAAGTATTGCTCAGGCTATATACTTACACATCTTACACTGATGAAATAAGATATTTGCTGAAGATCAACCAGACACTGGTCTTGGGTATTTAACAACCAAACAGGAGAACATATTTTACTGGAAAAGAGAAATGCATAAATAAGTATTTGCCAGTCATGTCACATCCTTGGATAGTATATGCTCCATGATAGTAAAGCACCATATCTAGTAGTAAACTTGATTACCTATATTCTGTTAATACTTAGAGAAAGCTGAGCATCTACCACTCAGCAAAGTGCTAGGGTTGTTCTGCCACTGAAGTGTTGGGAGTTCCACTCCTGCTATCCCTTTAGTCTAGGAACAAACACACAAGATTAGTCTTTGTAACAGATTGCACTGAAATATCTGGCATCCTTACAATTCATAAATGTTTGCCAAATTACATGTATGCAGAGATATCTTAATAATAAACGCAGCAGCTGTTTGCTATCTTAGGACGTACTAGAGAAACAGTGAGAAATTATCTGTTATCATTGTGTTACAAAATGAGAGTCGAGACAAAAATAATAAAGGCATTGTTTATGACACAGCTTACAAACAAAATAATGTCTTTCAGAACTTTAGAAAAAAAATCTGGAGAGGCAGAAACCCACAGAGGCAGTGTCCTTAAATAATCAAAGCAGTCTAGCAGCAAATGAAAGTCAGCTTTTGAAGATGTGTTTCTAAATTTTTTTACATTCAGGTTTTCAGAGTCCCCATGGACACAAACATCAGGGACAACAACAAAACCCACTGTTGTGATCCTAAATGCACTCATCTCTCAGGTGGAATGTTCAGTGCAGCCAGCTCTCCAAAAAGTCGGTAGTGCATAGGTCTACAAACAGGTTGAAAGACACAATTCATTTGTAACAGAAACTGTATCTGAAGTTTTGTTTCATTTTCCTTTTCTTGAATCACAGAAATAAATGACAGCAGCCAGCAAAGGCAGAGTAAGCTACCCTTCCAAACCTGTGAGTCCTTTCAGATACTGGATAAAAACTGGCAACAATTTCCACTGAGTTTGCATTTTCAAGTATCTCACAGGAAGACAGAGCCCACGTTATTGTTAAAGTGACATTGTCGAGAATGGCAGACCTGAATTAGACTCACCTGACATGATCTGAACCATTGACTCATGCACATACACCACATTTTAGCCATGAAATACACAACTCCAGCTATTTGAAGTGTTTCAACATTCTCCACAACCTCAATACCATCTTGCCTGTTTGAAAGACAAATGTTCTGCACAAATGCCAATAAATATTTCAGACACACAACCATGATGAGAAAGTATCACCTCGTCAGGTTTGTCCATCTCACATAGTAGCAGTCTGGAGCTTATAGACCTCCCAGGCCACAGAAGGCACTGCTAACTCGAACTGAATTCAGTTCCAAGCACTGAACAAGCATTTTACCTTTCCTTTGCTGCAAATCTGGGAGGGAATTTAGCATGCATGTGTGCAGAGGCCACTTGGTTAGGTGAGTGTAACTATACTGTAGCTTTTAAGTAGAGAGGCATCAGAACAGTGTAACAGGTTCCTTTGAGGATTTCCTCTCTTCCATTTCTCTTCATAAAAGCTGCATTTTAAATGTAGTCTAAAAACAATGGCATTTTCCACCTATACAAAGATGCCTCCATTAGAGAGAAATCCACTTACAGCCACGAGAAAAATTTTTTTCTACATAAAAGTTGCAGAAGTAAGTTCCAAACAGTTGTGTAACAGTGAAATGGCACTTAGGCTGCTGCTAAGGTTTAACCTCACTTTGAAATCGCACAGGTCATGGAAACACAGTTTGGAGTAGAATTTTAATAACCTATCTCTAGGTGGAGACAATGCCATGCAGGCTTTCTCAGGATTCCGTGAACTGTGTTCAGTATAAAAAAACAGTACATTCACAAGGTCCTTAAAAGCCATCAGTCTTGAAACAAAAGATAACACCCATTTTATATGCCTTCCTCCAAGGGGGGAACAGCCAAACACAGAGTGACATATGTTGCGTGTCAAATTCATCACATGAAATGACAATTTCATTTACATAAAACCAGCATTACAAAGTTTTAATTAGCACTAATGGTTGTTAGACTCTCAGAAAAAAAATCCAAAATATTGTAGAAAGTGAGGAAATACAAGTAGGGCAAATGTAAAATACACTGCAGTATGTTCTTTGTTCATTTGACAGGTATAGTTCAGTTTTTACCATATTCCATAACATGATATGAAGTGTTCTGCAGTACATTTTTTTTTAAGGATAATCAAGTTCTAGTATCATTATTACAGTAATCTGTACTCTGTAAGAGCTTCTAGTCAACTCCCTCTGGAAGCATTTGAAATAGCTACATTTTGTTTGCACAACACTAAATTGAATACTATGTGGGGTAAAGCTGATGGATTTAAGACTCCATTTCTCTTGCCCAAAAGCAGCTCAAGTTTGTGGCATTTCAATAGATAATTTCAAAGTCATCACTTTGAGTTGCTAAAAACAGCCAAGACTCAGGCCTGAAGAAAGTGAGGATACAGCAGGATGGGATCCCTGTAGTCTGGGAGGGTCTCCTCTTTGTACCACCCAACCTCACTGCACTTGCTGTGGAGCCAAACCTTTGGCCAAGCCAATTTAATTCATTAAACAGCGTTTTCTCACCAGACAGTTTTGCCAGTCTAGCCTGAATGAGATCTGAGCACACAGGCAGCAAAAGCAAGCTACAAACTTGGAATTTGGTCTGCTCAGTCTTCCAAGACTGAATTAAAATTAAAGCTTGGATTTTAAAGTACTACACATGTTGTCAGTGAAGACACACAAATTTTGCACTTGATCTGAAAAGCTTTTCATAAGATTGGTGGAGGGTTTGCATACAAGAAATGTATGCACAAATTATAACTTTAAGGGTTTGGTTTTACAAGGACTTTGTCTGCCTTAAAATACAATGGCCTCTAGAGATCACTACCTACAATTGCCTTGCAGAGCAACTGCAGGTCCGCAGGGTTTCAAGCTGTTGTATATTAAATTCACAAACAAGAGAAAGGGTTTACAAATACTTACAACCAGAGATAATTTGCCTTTCCCTCTTCCTTCCATTTTTTAACCCTGTAAAGACACTAATTCACATCAGTCACATCCTCCCTTCTCCTGACAACCCAGAAAGTAGGAATAAATCTACTGAGACAGACAGACACTAGGTTTTGATTATCTTAACCCAACAGCATTCTAACACTGCTGACTTGCATTCTGTTCCCTTTGACTTTAGTGAAATTACAATCATAAAACTTTTGTCACTGGCAAACCTACCCAATGCCAACACATCACTCTGTGTCTTAAGAGAGTTTGAGAAGCATTTCATCAGGTCTTTTTTCCTCCTTCCTTACAGAAAAAATAAAATTAACAAAAATCACCCAACCAACAAAACTAAAAAAACCCACACACATCTCAATCTAGGACACGTTTAATAAAAGCAAGGAGAGATAAAAAGTGCAACATGGCCTGATCTATTTAGTAGACTACTCGAGGAATGAGGTGGTGGAGTGAAAGCAGAGTTCATGTATAGAGAACTAAACTAGAGCCAGGAGATTCAGCTTTTTTAAGCTCCAGGATTACATGAGGCCTTCTTGGGACCAGCTGCAATCCACCAAGCACTTACACACTGATTATGAACTCCTTTAGTCAGACTCAGGCTGTCTTTGCCTTTCTGTGTACATACTTGCTTGGCTATGCATAATTTTACTGAAAATTATTCCCTGTTCCATCATAATCATCTTTCTTTAATACACACTTGAATACAAAACCACAGAGCTCAAAGACAC
This sequence comes from Platysteira castanea, assembly GCA_013397175.1. Lineage (NCBI taxonomy): Eukaryota > Metazoa > Chordata > Aves > Passeriformes > Platysteira > Platysteira castanea. Next base: position 2,275,507 of record VYXC01008640.1, read on the forward strand.
CATTCAGATATTTCTTTCCCTGATCAGCTGATAGTTGGAGCTGAAAAGTAACTCGAAAATCTTAATTTGCCAGCCCAGAAGAGAAACTCAGATCTTGTAACCATTTTCAGCCTATTATTTAGAACCTGTTAACCCCTGTAAGTGCACACCATACTAGAGACATTAAAACAATTAAAGTTCCTCTTGCATTTCAAGACAAAACCATATTTCCAAACTCCTAGAATAGGTCACTTTGATTCTTTAGGTAAACAACATACAAGCGTAAAACGACCCAGAAAACATATTAAAGAGATGAGTTAATTATTTTACGCAAATGCCAAAAATAAGTTAAAGTGTATAGAAAAAATAAAAAATATAGAAACCTATTTCTTAAGTACTATTGAACACAAGCTTCAAAATTACTTCAAACTAAGCTAACTCATTCTCTTACAATTTAGTAAAAAATTTGTGTGGCCACGAGGAAGAGGTAGACCAAAACTATCCAGTCTTGGATTTAAAAATGACAAACTAAGTACCATAAGGCAAGCTGACACACTGAAATAGAGTTCGGGAATCAGTCTCTCTTTGCCATCTTTGCCCGCCTTCTGCTGAGTTTTCCTTGTTCCCAGTCCTCACTCTTGGCAGATTTTGCACAGCAAGGCTGAATACGGGTGATGTCCTTTGCCAGGGTGACCTGGATCCTCCCAGTCTGTGCCTGCACAGCACAGCCCATGCTCACCCTTCGAGCAGAAGCTGCTTTCCTGGAGCTCCAGGGCCACAGGCTGCCCTGGGACTGCCACAGCAGCCTCGCAGCACAGTGACCCTCCTTTCTCCTGTAACAGGTAACTGCTGTGCTAGTAAACTTAAGCATCAACTGATTGCATTAATTCAGCAATTAGTTGTAGTTAGAAAGATCAGCTGTCACGTACTAAGGCCAGTTCAATAGCACTACAAGAAAATATTATACCTGAATATGGAATACTCAGACTCAGAAAAAAGATGATGAGTTTAAAATGTTTAAAAAGCATTTATCCCAAGCTGGAAACTTGTCTGAAGTTTATACTGAGAAAATCACTCTCATATACCCCTTTTTTAATTTCCTATTCCTGTTCCCCAAAGTTAGGCTCAAACATAATTTGATTTTTGCAGAATTCTCTTTTGAGTCAAATATTGGAAAATACCATTGTGATGAGCCCAAGTGGTCATTGAAGTAAGTAACTGGTTTGAAACTTAATTCATAAGATCACCTGCAATCCAGGCATTTCCTCTTCTACAAGAGAGAAGAAAGCAGTTTGGTAAGAGAGGGAACACAAGAAAAATGGCTTCGGTAGAACCAATTTCTATAGCAGAAAGTTATAGGTAATTAGATTAATGCAGCTCTGGTGCAGCTTTGCAATGAGAAGAAAAATATCTGTTGTTTGCAATAAGTTCAAGGACATGAAGTAAGCCACAGAAATTTGTTGTTGAAAATAAGTATTTTATTCCTGCACCTGCAGTATGGTCTTGCCAGATACACAGACTTGGCCAGCCAGATGTCTTACCTATTGTGCCAGTTTGGTAACCTAGCTACGGTATCAGAGATCCACTTAAAAGACAAAAGGAAATACTGCATTTTCCAGGGGGAAAAGAACTGGTTTTGTTAATAAAAACAGCAGTATTGAAGTAACCAGTAATGTCTTTTTTCAAAAATATATCACAAACAGACAAAAAAGCATCTACAAAGTAGGGTTTATACATTCACAGTGTAGAAGAAAGTTCTGAGAAAGCTGCTTCAGGAATACATCAAAGTTGAATTTTATTTGGGGCTAGAGCCCAGGTTACACATCAGAAAAGAGTCAACAACCACATGTATAAGTCAGCTTGTAACAAACAGGTTGTCCCCATATTCTGGTGACAATCCACCATCAATCATGAACCACAAATCTGACCCCCAGACTGAACTTGTATACAAATTTAATTCTTCATTCCTAACTTGAGCCTAGATCAGATATGACCACTCTTGTGGTCAAAGATTGGGTAGAAAATTGTATGTTAATAAAAAAAATTATTTTCATTACTTACCCATCAGAACTACTCAACTGAGTGGACTAGACTCCAAATGAGCTGGCTTGCACCAAAGATAGATGCTATCAAGCAGAAATACAGGAATAAAGGCAAATACTCTTCACCTTAACAAAAATCCTTGTGTGGAAAACTATAGCCATTGTTGTAGCCCTGTGGAACAAAATGTTGAAAGAGGATTTCAGTCCTGGTAAAAATTTGTCATCTTGATGGTGAACAGAAATGTAGAAAAGCACTAAAGTTCCAGGAAGAAGAGGATACCTCACCCCATGGAGCTTAAAACACTTTTCCACCCATACAAAAATCTCTAAATCAAGAGTTTGACATAATGCCAAAAAAAGTATTCTGGGTTTACAGAAAGCTTTCTTTACAATAGTTGTCATCTTTATCCATTCTTAACTGACATTCAGAACAACTCTTACTCGTGTTGTCTTTTCACTGTTTACAGTGCCTCTGTAAACAAGGAAATCATCAGTTTTCAAATAGTAGTAGCAGTAGGAACACAAATGGCTTCTATCAAGCCACGGTCAATTTGATTATTGTCAAGAAATATCAAGTTTTCACTGACAGATCATATAAACCAAGAAAAAAAGTTTCACAATGACTTTGGGACAGTTCTGTTAGCTTGGGTAACACAGCACTTTCAAAATCATGTCAAAAGGCTTCCTCAAAAATGAGAATAAAGAAGCAGCTTACATTGTAAACATATTCAATTTACAAATTAGAAATATGACCACTAATCAGGTCTCTCAGGTTTGGTGTATTTAATTAATGCCACCTTTACAAGTAGACCAGTGGGTTTTGATACAGACCTTAACAAATAACTGAAATGTCAGTAACGAAAGGCACTAATTGGTCAGTTAGGACCGTGCATTTTCACATTCCTCACACAGTTATCAGTTCATGCAATTCCTTATGTGAGTTTCTATTCCAAATATTATGTATTCGCTTTGCTGACTTTAAAAAATGAGGCTTCTTTTCTGAATTCTCAGTATTTAATTCATGAGCCCTTTTTATGCAGTGATTCCACAAATGACAGCAGGCCCTAAAGCAATCATACACCCTAAACAATTACAACAACTCATAAAAATAAGCAGTGCATAAAATGTAACAGAAGAACATTACCTTACGATACTTGACACCCTCAGGGGATCCATTTTCCTTTCACAAACACATAGTTCCCTTTGACATTAACAGGAGCTACATGAATAAAAAAAAAAAGAAATAGATCCTTTGCTTGAAAAACACATTTGTGCCAAGTGGGTATTGGCAACCTGTTTAGCCCAGGTGATTGGTGGGGGGCCTACCTGCAGGCTGCTGGTTCATATTCCATACAGCTGAAAACTGCCAGGGTCATTACTGCTCTGAGGACCACTTGCTGATTTATTGTCTCGGTGCACCTAACATTCATTTTTAAGGAAGAGCACTAATTGGGGTATGTTCTGTAAAGTGGTCCTTCCAGTGTGTTTAAACACGCTGGTACACTCCTGTGTTAATTATAGCAACATAATTTGTACAGCGCTGGTACAATTCTCTGCCATTGGGAAATATGCAGTAAATTAGAGATAAACTTTTAAGTTTCCAGATCTGAACACAGTTACATGCAATTAGATGCAGCTCATTTAAAAAAAAAGATCAGAACTACTTTGTAATCCATATTTTCTTTCATGTTCTAGAAAATAATTACACAAAAACAGAGGTAAGTAAAACAAACAGGTTATACTTTTGGCATCAACTGTTAAAAACCACAGTATCTATATCTATTTTATATATATATATCCATATAATTATATCTATTTGGTCACAGAATTACAGAGACCAACAATCTCATAACATGCTTCAGCAGGTAGAGTTATGAACCAAATATTTTGAGTTCATCTGTTACATCTCAGCTTGAATTTCTGATATGGAACCAAATGCAATAGCTTTGTGAAGGTAAGGCAACAACACCACCAGCCACCAAAACCCCAAACAAAAAAAATATAAATATGTAAAAAATTTTTGAAAAACAACAAAACAAAACCAAACCAAAAAAACCCAACAACAAAGAGATTCAGGAGGCACAAGAGATGCATGGTTGTCTAATAAGCCTCAAAAACACTTTCACAAAAAAAAAATTTTTCTTCAGCTCTGTTCATTCCTCCTTAGCCCTCCTGTCAACCTTCCCTTTTCTGACTGTTCTCCCATACCTCAATTTGTGTTCTCTCTTCCTTACTGGTGCCTGGAAATGTAAGCTTGCTTTCAGTCAGCCCCGTATATTCCCCATCCCCTGCCAATTAACTTTGCTAATTAGCGTAGAATTATTTTCTAGCTCTTTCCAAATGGTTATATTTTTAAAAATCCAACCAAATCTAGACTTGTATCTAGATCATATTTTGTTATTACCAAATGATGCACCATCACTAAATCTTGTTGTCACACCACAATATCTGCAGACCTTTAAAGCGGGAAAGGCAGAGGCTGCTTCAGATTTCCATGGTACTAAATTAAGTATTATTTCAGCCAACATCACTGCCCAACCATGCCCTGCACTTGATCTTGTGTACATACAACAGTTTTCCTCTGAAATGGAGATCAATTCTGCCCATATCACAAGACTTCTTTTTGGTTTTGTCACTAATCTCATGAGCAGAATGCTCAAAGCCATTCTGCCATGTCACTACATTTGTCTTTTAGAAAACTGACAAAAATCTTTCCACTATCCAAGATTAAATTTTTTAACACCACTAAAAGAAATCACTGATCCCTTCATGAAAACACACAGGACTCTCTGACACAAAGAAAGAAAAAAATTGACTTCTACAATTTGGCATCTAGGAGAGCACAGAAACCTAAATTACTGTTTGACAGACTGATTCTCTAACTTTACCATCTGCACTCGAATTTTCTCCATGTCAAGACACTATCACACAGGTAGTCCCTTTATGCCACTTGTTCCTACCATACAGTTAAAGAGCCATGACCACATGTCTACTACAACAGAAGTCTGGTGTGCTTGAGGAGTCACTGCCACACAGGTCCCCAGCACTTCACGGCCTCTTGCCTCGGAGTCCTGCCCCCAGAGCTCAACCTGCAGCTCACACCCTGAGCTACCTGCACTGAATGTGTTCCTCAACACCTGAGTGGCCCATCTGTCAGATCCACGTCTTTCTAAAGACAAAAATGTCATGTGGGATAGGGGATATCAGCTGACTTTAAAAACTCAGAACTGTAAATAAGTTCATTGTCCTTAGTCACAGTGAGGCAACTCTTGACCTTTTAAAAAGTTAGCTCTGCTATCAATGGTTGCCCACTACAACAAAGAATTCTCCAACATTTTGAAATAAAAAAAATACTTAGGGATAACATGCAGTTGTAATCTCAGAACACAAGGGAATTTTTACTTTGCAAGTAGATTTTGAAGTGTACATTTTTTACGTTGTCACCTTGACCTACTCACCCACTGTCTGCCCACTAAGTAACTTCAGTAAGGATCATTTTCGTGACATCCCTCTAAACAGATACTTCTCTAGCAATCATAGAAAGAAGAAAAAATCCCACACCATAAAGCAGGCCTTATCTCATTCTCAAATCAGTATAAAGTACAAGCCTAAAAGGATTTTTGACATCCAGGCAAAAACAGTTATAAATTTGAAGTCAAGTTTCTGAAATCCATAAACTAGAATGTTAATTAACATTTGGAGATACAAACACAGACAAAAATTGCAGTTAATGGGCAATCTTTTAAATAAAGGGAGATCGCCAAGCTTCAAAGTGCAAGGAAATAACAGACTTGCTCTATTTATCCTCTACTCACACAAATATCTGAAGAAACATGTCAAAATAGTATCAAATTTAAGAGTAACATGAGCCATCTAAATAATTGCACTTGGCTGTGCACAAGTATTCTGTAGCTCTGTCAATCATTTCCTGCAGTGATATACCCCTGCCTGGATGCTCAGCCTCTCTGAGACAGGCTCACAATTCAGTTATTAGAACACACCACCCTGAGACAAGACAAACGAGAGCTGTCTCACACCTATTAGAACTCTGTACTGACATTAATTATGGCCCAGATTTCCCAATGACTCTGGGTAACTCCTAATAAAATGAAGATGATGTATTCATTTCAGCCACCAAGGACTTTGCAGTTATGGGATTTTTTTTCTAGATAAAGAAAGGAAGGAGGGAAAAAATGCAAAGGGTGATTCAATGGGTCACAAAGAATTTTATTCTCAAAAGAAAAAAATATCATGTTTTCCCCTCTTCCCTTGTGGATAAGAATGAAAAATAAAACCATTATTCTGTATTTCAATGCCTGCAGCATATGCTTTTACAGGGTAATCCCTTGTGTGCAGAGACCTTTTATTAGGCAAGAAATATTCCAGAAAAGAGCAAGAAAATCCAGTGAAACAAAGGGGTCACAGTAGGGTAACTTTTATTGGGCACATTCTTCACATCCTTAGGGCACTGAAGCAGTTAATGTTTTAAGAACCCTTCAGTCCTGTCATTATTTACAGGAACTCATCCCCCTTGCACTGCAAACCCCAGAACAAGCAACTCCCAAGTCCATGACCCTCTAAGATAAGAAAGCACACATCTGATATCGCCCAGATGCAGATAACCTTTGGTAAATATTCACGTCTTTTGACTCCTATGATGTGATTTTGCTGGACTACAGCAGAAGAATATAAGGAATCATGTGCTCTGGGATAAATTAAACTTTATCTCTTGCATATAAATGGGGGTTTCATCCCTTTCTACTACTGCTGAATGAAAGCAGAGCTAACAGAGAAATTACTACAATGAGAAATGAGATTTTTTAGTTGACATAAAACCTAAATCTAGCTGGATGGATCTGCACAGGTTCTCCATATTCAGTGATTGATACTATGTCTCCAGGATACATAGGCTTCAAATTTTACAGGCAATTCTTTCTCCAGGTGCCGTTAAGAGTTACAAAACCAAAATAAAACAATAAAAAAAATCCCAAATCCAAAGAAACAGAGAAAACAAAACAATGGGCTGGAAATAAAAGGGAGAGTCACTGCAGTCACTGCAGATAAAATGTTTAGATCACTAAGCCACTAGAGAGGTACTAAATATTGAGAAGGGTAGGATGGCCATAAAAGCAAACTGGCTTAACTGGCAAAACAAAGCTATTCACAGCCAAACAAAAGGTCAGACACTTGGTAAAGAAATTCAGAACTGGAGAGTGTATCCTGAAAAGCAGCATCTAAATAAAGGTGTGAGCAACACTGAGGGCAAACGTCTGCACTGCAGGACTCTGGCCCCATGCAGGGAGAGACTGGGACAGGTGAAAACATCTCAAAACCAGCGCTGAAGTCTGGTTGTATCATGGTATCACCGTCTTCTTTAACCAAGAATACATTTCTGAAGCCTTTAAAAAATAAACAAACTGCTTACAATCCTGAAAAATAATTTAGACCCTGATTCAACAGCATTTAAATATGTGTCTAAAAGCTCAATAAAATGCACTGTAAGATTCAGACAAACATTTTCCTCTTCTAGAGACTTCAGGTTTATTTCCAGGCATTATCATTTTTAAAGCAAGCCATTTTCTCTACAGTTCAAGCTGGACATGCTTCTTCCAGACAAAAGAGAACTGCTGGCCACACTCTCAAAAAGCACATTGAGCCCAGAATAAATAGCTTGCAGCTCCAAAGCAAGGCCACACTTTTATCAGCACAGACCACAGCAATGCCAACAGGTCAATGTACTCTTACTGAAAAATGCATCGCATTAAACTCAGTATTTTTAATATTTTTTTTGTCTCCCACGAAAAAATAGAAAAAGTAGCTGTCTGCAAACACCTGATATTGTTAAGAGCCTTACAGAGAACTCAGTAGGAACAGTAAGAACTGCTACTTGTACAGTACTTTTTCTTAAAGAGGGGATTTAGTCTTTTTAATTATATATAAATTTATCGGGATATTTTTTGTTATAAGTGTTCTCATTATTTTCACTCACATTAAAGGCCATATACATAGCTAGCAGAGGAAAATGAGCAGTAAACCCCTAGAGAGCTGCAGGCAGGGGAGGGGGCAATGCATTTTCCCCTAAATGCTCATCTAAATGAAGCAACCAATTCATCCTATTCAGATTGTACAAGTATTTAGACCGGCCTACTAAAACACACTAACAAATAAAATTTCAATGTCCTGTCTTCAAGGTTAAGTTCTCCATGTCCCCCGTGCAGGCTGTGGTGGGTTGACCCTTACTGGATTCCAGGTGCCCAGCAAAGCCACTCTATCACTTCTCTCCTCAGATGGACAAGGAAGAAAATAAAGCAAAAGGCTCTTAGGTCAAGATAAGAGAAGGGAGAGATCACTCACCAGTTACTCCCATGGGCAAAGCAGACTCAGCTTGGAGGAATTAATTTAATTTATTACCAATCAAATCAGAGTAGGATAATGAGAAATGAAACATAAACTTTATTATGCCTTTCGCCCATTCCTCCCTTCTTCAAGAGCTTAACTTCACTCTCAAGTTCTCTATTTCCTCCCTGCCCTGCTGGCTGCTTTCTTAATTGTTATCACAGAGGTGTTTTTACCACACTGATGGGCTCTGCCTTGGCCCCCAGTAGTTCTGTCTTGGAGCTGGCAGGCCGTGCAAACCCAGTACACATCTAAATTCTAATGTGCACAGCCCAGAGCTAGGAAATGGTGCCTTTGTGAGACCTCAGTCAATAAGGTTACAGAATAAGGCATCCTGCTCCAGGGTGCTTCTCAGAATTTTGTCAGAAGGTGCAGAACACGATGAAAATGAAAACATTTAATTAACATTTCATGCTTCAATTACAGTCATTATTTTACTAGGAGAAATATTATGAATGTGTACAGTGCTCTAAAAGTATCCCTGGTTTGTAACTAAAGAAGTCATTTTCAGGATTTATAACAAACCAATGAAATACAGACACTTTTTATTTGGGATCTTTTATGTAGGCATGTTAACTTGAAAATACTTTAGATATTTAAACACCAAAAGCCTCAAAACTCAAGGTCAAATATGGGATATTTCAGTATTTTCCATGTCTCTGAAAGGTGGAAAGGGCACATTTATCTCCACCAGAAGGATCAGGCTTTTTCTTTTGATAAAAGACAGACAAGAGAAACTTGGAGCTTAGCCAGAAGAACCCACATCACTTGTACCAGAAGTCTGAAGCAGCAGCATCTGACCTCTCTCTCCTAGAAGGATCTTATTTTTGCTGTTATGAAGGCTGAATGTTTGTAACACTAACTGTGTCATTTCACTACTTCTCTCTAAGTTTATCACTGTATATTGACCATTCAAAGGCCTACAAATATAAGTATTGATATACTTAAGCCAGGGAAAACAGAGTGAATCAAATCTAAAGTAAACCATTTTTTAAGCAGTTCAGAAGTCATGTGCTCACTGAGAAAAGGTTATCCATCTAGTACACAGTTTTATGACTATAATACCAGAACTCACTGACTCAATGCACCTACTTGAAATTAAATAGTTCAGCTACTAATAACTTCTGAAATAAACAAATATGTAGGATAAGGACAGTAAAGAGCTCTCCTAGGAATCACAAGTCTGCTTCATATAAGGTGAACCACAGCCAAATACTAAAAGACAATATAAGAGGCATAGTGAAAACTGATTTTAAAACAGGTCAGAAGGGAATCTTTGATAAAAAAATCCCAACCAAAAATACAGTCAACGTTTATTTTTATATTCTATTTTTTAACAACCTGCTGTAAGAGTCTTAGAGTGAACTTAATCTTTGGATATCTTGAAATATACACTTACACTTTCCTGTGGATTTAATTTTTCTTCAATAATCTTCTGCTTTCAAAGTATGGCTGTTCTCAGAAGAACAATATAGAACTTCTACAGTCCTCTGTGCAAGTATAGTAGAGAGAAGCCTGTAAAAGCAGTTTACTAGGTGCTGGGGCCTCAACCCATGAACCAGAACAGGCAGACATGAAAGGTGTCTGCATATGTTTAAATCTAAAGTTATAGACAGGCATTACACTAAGTAAGGGAAACCATGTGATTAATATGCTTCACATCTTTTCCCAGAGGCTCTCTTTTGCCAGCGACAGCACCACAGAGTTAACTACAAGCTCTGCATATTATTCCAGTGGCAGCTACACCCTCACCATTTTTTTCCCCAGCGGCTTTTCCACCCACGTAGTCACACAACAGAAATGGAGCCCCGGCACTTGAGGAGGTCTGTGAAACAACAAAAACAAACAAGTTCTGTTGACAGCCATCAGCTCCAGCCTGCTTCCTTGTTTGGGATGGGGCAGGATATCAAACCCACATCTCAGCTCCATGAGCTGTCATGCTGAGGTGAAGCCAGACCTACAGCACAGGTCAGAGACGTGTGCTCAAGTCTCTCAGAAGAAATCTAGTACCCTAAACATGTGGAAGTCTCCCGGATCCAGAAATTGCTTGTCCAGATCATCTAGCAAGTCAGGCATTACCCACATGACATGGGGATTGTCACAGCACCTTCTTTCCCCACTGGTTTCTCTCCACAGGCAGCCTGGCAGTACCTTACACAATGATTTTCCTCTCATGTCAGTAGCAGTATTCTGCTGAAAACACTGTGCACCAAGCCACATTACCCTTGGGGACACTCTTCACTTTTATGGATATGAAAAAGAAAGGAAGATGACAAGAAATAACAACTGCCCATCATGACAGCGCTCCAAGTGTCTGAAGTTTTCTGACAACATGATTGTCATTAATGCACTACAAATCCTAATTACTGTGGAAATGCATGCCCTCTTTCTTCTTCCTTTTTCTAAAAGCAGTCACCATTTTCATTGCTGTCAAAAGTGGCACCATTTAAAGGTCAAAAAGTTGACAAAAATGTGAGCAATTAGCTGCTGTCAAGAAAAAATGATGGTCTAAGGGATTACACTGCTAGAAGATTGCTGTGTTCACACAAAAAAATGGAACTAGATCAAACAAGTAAGCCTCGATCTGTCCGTATCTTTTTTCTCAGAAGTGATGAATCACAAGAGACCAGGTAGTCTGCTGCTGTACTATCTCTGGAATCAAACAGCCCTTTTTTCTGGACGCTGAATTACTAGTAATGCTCTCTTTAACTCAAGAGGAGAAGAAGCAGACAGCATTCGTATAGGTACATTTGCATACCAGGCAAACTGAGGAACAAAAAGGTAAATTGAATCGATGCAAGTGGCTTGGCCCTGCCTTTGAGTGTTGAACTTTCAGTCAACTCCTGCCCAGAGGGAGTTTCACCCCCAGAAATGAAGTGCAGAGGGGACATACTCTCCTTTCTGACCACTCTTCTATGTGCAGGCTTGGCTGTAAACATGACTGTACAGGCCCTGAATTTAACAAAGCTTCCTCATGATTCTACAGATACATAATAAATAACATATTTCCAAAGTACTTTGAGTTCTTCAGCTAATAAACAGTGCAACCCCAAGGTATTACTTGTGTAATATATCAGCAATGAAATGAACTTTCATTTGCAGAAACCATGTAGAACCAAACAATTAACCACCATCTAAGACACTCAAGACTCTGAGACAGGTAATCTATATGTGGAATCCAAAAACAGAAGGAGACTAACTATTGTATTTTTTTTGGATTTTACTGCAGCAGTCTAAAAATATCATAAAGTATACCACTCTTTATATAATAATTTCTATAATCATTCAAGAGAACATAAAAGAAAGGATCTGATCCACTAGAGTTTATACAGAGCTGGCATGTGATAAAGGTTACAGTTGCATTCAACTGCATTTACTTTCAAACACATTAGTTGGTTTTTCTAAAAATTTTTTTTAAAAAAACCCAAAAATATATACATTACATCATCTTTGATTGGCAGGATTTTCACACTGAGAACAGGCTCTAGCACAGGATGGAGAGAAAAATCACTCAAAGTGCTGGAATTACAGGTTTACAGTGCTTCAAAACAAATAAAAGATTCTGCCCTGCTTTTCACTAGATAACATGCCAAATAGGTTTTATTTGCTGTATTACAATTATTTTTATTTTCCAAAATCAGTCTCTAGAGAGCTGCACTGATCCTACTACACTTGAGGCAGTTTAATCTAAGGAAAACTGATTTTAAGAAAAATGTTTTTTTAAAAGCCAACAATAGCAGCAAAGGGCATCTTGGGGAGTTTTAATGAGATTTTTCTGTTCAGTGCAAGTTTAACATTCCCACAGAACAGATCAATACCACTTTTTCCTCCCAGATATGTTGGAGAGCATCCTGCACTTGAACCCATCCGGGACAATCAATCCCCCCTGGCATTTTGACTCTCTTCTCACTGCTTTGCAGCAGAGTATTGGCTGGCCCTGCAGCTGGCAGGAGTGCCAGAGACCAGACAGGTATCTGCAGCATCCCACTCATTCCCAGTCATGATCAATCAGGAATTTTTTTCTGGAGAAAGGAATACCATGTAGTCCAACCTGGAAAATGTTTTCTTCACTTTATTTCCACACACACAAATATCTGTGGATATACGAAAATCTTATATTGTAGTGCTGGTAGCTGTTCTCCCATCACAAGTAGAGCACAGCTTTGAGAGGGCTTTTAACTCTTTCATTGTTAAAAAACTAATTTAGTTACAGCAGCAAAATCCAGCAGTATTCAAGGATGAAATTGTGCTGTTCTCCATCCAGTCACTTAATGTCTCCTGGCTACTTGTAAATTTCCTTTGAAGTTTCTCACTCTCATTTTCCCGTTTCATTTTACCCTTTCAACTATTCATACTTTTTCAGGACACAGTGTGGAACTGAGTTTCTTTTTCCATTTCTTTACTTGTAAACATAGCCTTCCAGAGTTTATAAAAAAAGTTGGCCAAAATTATAGGAGACTTCAATTATTTGGTGTCTCCTCTTGTTTCCTAAAGTAGACCCCCTCACAATTCTATATTTCATAATAAAAAAATGTTCATGAGAAAAGCAGGCTAAAAGGACTAGGGTTAAAGCCACCCACAAACACAGCTTCTCACTTGAATGCAGAGTTTGGGACTTGGTACACAGCAGAAAAGCCTTTTATTTTGTTTTTTGGAAAGAGAGAAAGTACTCTGAAGTCGACTGACTGTCCTTGATCTTTTCCACCCACACAGCCCTTTTTCTCTTTTCTCTTGTTTTTGGTTCTCATTTTCAAGCTATGTCGATACAAAGTGTGTGAAAATGATCCTTTTCCCCTCACATATATACTGCTGTCCCCAACTCCTAAAAAACAACACCAAAACAATAGATAGCCCAGGCATGACCTTAAAAACTTCTGGCTTCTCTGCCGTGGCCACAGACAGCACTGTGCTGCTAACCTTGTCTGCCCACTGCTTGTGAGATCTCCTTGAGATAAATATCATTTCTTCATCCAAACCAGACAGTAAGTGCAGTGAGAGAAATAAGTATAAACAAATATCAGCTGAATTCGTGGTTGGTTTTTAATGAAGATGCTTAAACTCACTCCAAGAGGTTTTGCACTGTCAAGGAAAAAAGCCAAGAATGAAACAAACCACACATAACAGATTTGATTTAAAATTATCCACATCCTCAAATCATTCTCCATATATCTTTATGCTCAATTCTGTGACATTTTCAGAGACAACAAAAACGGCATAAAATACTCTTAGAGTAAAATATCGCCTTGCAAACCCTCTCCCCCATCTCCATTTGTGCCAAAACTGCTACTCCTATTACAGTTCATACTCAGTGTTAATTGCAGTTGTAATGGCAAAGGTCAGCATTGATCCATCAACCCATCTACCCAGCAAGACTTCACAAGCTTATTCTCATTCATACAGAATATTGAACAGTATTAAAAGCTATTGACAAGTGAAAACAGGGTCAAGGACTCTGTCTCAGCTACTCCCTGCAATATTATCCCACCACAGGCATTCCAATAAGCTTTTGGACTAGGCAGCAGAATGAGTCTAGAAGAGATCCAAAACTGCAGATCTTCTTGGATTTTGCTGATTAGACACTAATTGTCAAGCATTTGCAGCGTTTGGAAATGTAACTCTTCCCAACAGAAAAAACACCCAAACCAACAAATCCATCCCTTCACGGGATTCTCATCACCAAAGGGTGCAAAAGCAGCAGCCCCATCCTTGGATGTCCCATCACATCCTTTGAATGGGCGTATGACAAATTATCACTGGTTCATGATTCAGTACAACTCCCAGGGTATGTGCATCAATGACTCTCCCTTACCTATGACAGAATGCCTGTCAGGAGCCAAAGCCTGGAGTCTTTTGGGGAGGTGAAAAGTAAATCACTTCCTGGAAGGCATGAGAAGTCTTTATCCTGGAATCTGAACCAGATCAAAGCCCATATGCTCTATATTCATAAACTATTTATTCCTCTGATTAGAAACACCTCAAAGGGACCTGCTTACCGGAAATAAAGGTGCTCCTTACGTCAGTGTGTCAGAAGTAGGTCACTGAACAGACATTTATTTTAGAAGTACATAATTCAAACAATTCAACAGCACCTAATACAGATTAGTGCTTTGCCATATATTTCATACATAGTTGCTAATGTTCAAGCTGGTGGCTCCCAAAGGCTTTTAAAAGATTAAATACTAAACCCAAAACTAACCAGAATGGGGCCCAGGAAGTCTCAGGGACTAAGAGCTTTCAGAAGAATTGGAAAGCTTGTCCTACCATTCTCTCTTTTATCCTGCAGGATTTAAAACCCTCCTACTGTAAAGAAAAAAAGATAATGAAATCTAAGGGATGTAATCCACAGCACCTGGTTGGTGGTGACATCTGTATATAACTGAAAGTTTAAAACTTTAGGATTAAAATGACTCTGTGTGAAAAAGCAATTCAAACACTCTTGGACAGGATATAAAAGCTGAACATCAGCCTCACTGCCATACAGAGTGTTATTCCATTTTTTCCACGATATTTTGAAATAAATACTACTTTCCCTCATGTTATGACTATTCACTGCCATGCAGGGCTGAGGCGCTCCCACCAAAAGGCAGAAAACCGACCTTACCCGTAGATTTCCCATCTCCTTTCAACTCCTTTTTCTGCTAGCAGTGGTTTGCCTCGGCTTCTCCCAAGCCCTGGGGCCCCCATGCAGCTCCCCCAGTGCTGGGAGCCACGTCCCACCCTGCCCACCCCCGTTGTTCAGCTGTGGGGCTTTCAGAGCAGTAAGACACCAACAGCAACAAGGAAGGAGCTGTTGCTGGGACAAAGCTGATGTTCAAGTGCAGGACAGCACAGTGAGCCCTGCCCAGGCGTGGGGCCTGGAGGGGACACTGAAATCAACTGGAAAATAAACTTTCTAACAAAATTTGAAGCATTAGAAAGCAGACATTCTTTATCAGCACTGCAGACACCAAAGGATCTCTCCTTTAATCAGATGTGTGTGGTGAAACTTTACAACAGTATATTTATTCCATCACGATCATGCCTATTCATTACAAAGTATTTCCTAGCTCATACATAAACAAGGCTATTGCTGGAAGCCACATCCAGAGTGGTGAAACATAGCGGGGACTGAGGGCAGAAGGTGTGAGAAGCAGCTGGCTGGGGGTCAGGCTGCTGCCCAAGGCCAACCGGCCACACTGACCGCAAGAACACGGACATTACTGGACACTGCTATTCAAAAAAACCCAAGTGTCTCCCAAGAAGAGCTGGAAAATACAAGTCCAACCAATTTCTACAGCAGAGCACAGGTCACAGAGCCAAGATCTTTTCTGTTAGGGCCACAGAGTTCAGGGTGCTTGAATGGAGATGTAAAATGAAGAAGAAACCAAAAAACCCTGGAATGCTCCAACTGACAACCTGAGTGACAGGTAGCAAAGGAAGCAGCTTTTGGGTTCAGCACTGGTTAAGCAACAACTTAGGGGAAGAACAACTATTAAAAGATACAATTAGGAATACCAGCTCAAAAACATTTACATTTGGAGCTTGCTTACGCCTAGCTGCAAATTATTTTCAAATAAACAAATCTATGTTAGTGAAAGGAACCTCATCACCAATTTTCAATTTCCCTCTTTAAGATGAACAATATGCAGGGGGTTTTATGTTGATTATCCAATCAGATTAAAAACAGTGTGGTTTTGGTTTATTTCATTTATTTTCCTGGTTTTAAAAAAAAAAAAAAAGTGGAAAAAACTACTGGAACCAGAAAACAGACACATAAAAATCCCCCCAAAAAACCCACACCAGAGTTAGGAACATAGGAATAATTCAGGCACAGATAAAATAAGATGTTAAAAAAAAAGAAAGAAAGGGGGAAAAAAAAGTCTCTTTATTACAGCCTTCCAGAGTAGAGGCAGCAGGGAAAGAAAATGCAACTGATTCTTATCTTCCTACTTAAGCCAGGACACTAATGAGGTGTAGGTACAATATAAAAAAAAAAAAAAAAAAAAGGAGGGAAAAGTGGCTTATATCTACACAAACCCCTTGTAGCTTTAAGTTAAGCATCTCTTCTGCTCTCAGTAGCAGCCCAAACATATGTACAGTGGTCATAGAAGAAAAATAAGATGCTGGAGTAGATTCAACATATTGAACAAATCCCCCGGGTTTGTAATTCCCCAGCATTCTCTTCCCTCCAGATGCTACCCAGGATTTTATAAAATTAAATTACATAAAAATGCTTTCATTCCTGGGAAATGGAATTTCATTTCATCCTATTCAGACAACTTAATAACAGTGCAGATTACTGTACCTCATGTTGCATAGGAAACCACTTTAGAAAAAAATGAAGCCTTTTCACTAAAAGAAGGAAGAAAATGCATTCCAGTAGATTTACATTTGTAGATTTGCATCTGCTGCTGTAGCAAAGTGTCACTGGGAGAAGCAGAATTTAGATAAAATACCTCCCCATAAAATGAGTATCATACCCATTTACAACAGGAAAAACTTAATAAATCAAGACTGAAAAAATTATTATTCATTGAAAAGAAGCCACATGGTTGGATGTGTAAAGATAATCTTGACATGAATGCAGTTATCTTCTATGGGATAATTTATATGAACTCCTTTCACAGAAGGCCCATTAACAAGGTATAACAAAACTCATAATTAATCTGAAAACAAGAATGCAACATTAAGTTTCCCAGCACCTCAAGTTTTCTAATGAATGAAATATTTCCTGCTGTCTTTCATCAGAAGAGTAATCTAATAAAGTTTTATTAAATGTACAGTAACAGAATAGATAGGTTTAAAGTACAGCCTCTGTACAGTGTAATGAGGTTTTAGCTCATAAAAATGCTTAGACTTTCATTAAAGAGATCAATGATTCCAAAAGGAAATTAGTTTAGCAGAAGTACACACGAAGGTTCTGCAGAATACCATTGTGTGTGAGCATCAGGATGAACCAGGGCAGCCTTCACAAAAGAATATAAATGAAGGCAAAGCCACAGTAACAGAATAACAAGACAAAGTCTTGACAGAGTACTAAGGGGCAGCGCCACTTAGTACTCTGAGTGCAACACGTCTGAGCAAGTTCAAAGAGAGAAACATGAGTGTGAGAAAAAGTAGAGCATTGCACAGCCACCGCATGACCAGAAGGTGCAGTGGAGGATCAATGGAGGGAAGGTTTGCTTCCATACAGGGATGTCCCACACAGACTCAAGGATTATATTTAAGCTCGTCTACATAACCAGTTCTGAGACAGATTTATCTGTTTTAAACTGCATATATACCACTGCATTGCTCTACAACAGCATATATAGTTCATATCACAAGGAGACACACTAAAAACCAAACCAAGTCTAGGACTTGGAAAAGTTTGTATTTTCATTCCAGTTGCAATGATATATAAAAAGTGCCTTTAAAGCTTCCTAGGCACAAGACAAAAATTTTTAGTAGTAAATATTACTAAACAAGTAATAACAGTCATGTTGTAACAGCTAGAAGTCCCTCGTAGATCCAAAATATGCTTTCATCTTCTGACCGCTGAAAACTTCTGAGGTCATCAAGTACCTCTCTTACTCTTCCCACTAAAGCAACCCCAGCCGTCCTCAGACTGTTTAGACTGTTTTCTCCAAAAGTGTCTGGCAATAACACTGACAGTTATTGTTTAGCTTTTATTGCACCCTTTGAAACTAAGGCACACAGTATGTATTTATACACACAGAGACAGAAAAATACAGAATTCTTTAGGTTTTCATTCAGCTGGTTTTACCCGTTCACCTGTTCTTTTATTGAATGGTCCAACAGATATACACTTTTCCAAATACCTTACTGGGATGTTCCCCACTTCCTAAAGTAAAATAAACATTATCAGTTAAAATTTAGATATGTTTTATATGCAGTGCTTGCAAGAACATTGAGAATAGCCACTTTTAAATAATCAAACATGATTAATAATCTCCCCAAGGAGATGGCGCTGGTTGAGTCTGTTATAAACAAGTTACTGTTACAAATCAGTTGCTGTGATACAAGGTTATTAAAGTTTGGGATGGTGCACGGGAGGGGGTGAGTTGGGAGCCCATCGCTTGGAGTACGGGGTGACTGNCACCGTGCCTGACTGCCGAGGGTGTCCCGGGGGCCCGGCTGCGGCAGCGGCTGACAGAGCTCTGTCACAGGAGTAACAGAACGGGTGCTGGCTCTCTCGCACGAAGCAGACTGCAAACCCGAGTAAAAGTAGCGCTGGTAAGGGCAAAGGAACAGAGAGCGGCTCTCTGCAACTTCAGAACTTTAACTGTAACAAACAAAGAACAAAGCAGAAAAAAGCAACGGCTGGGGGGGAATGGAGCGCCTTTTTGTATGGGAGCCAAAAGGGGTGCGCTAAAGGCTTACAACCAATGGCGTTTTGTAAATTGTAGGATGACCGGGAAGAACATCCAATGGGACAAACTCAAGGGAGGGTTCTAGTTGAATGAACAAATGAGGCACCGAATGTAACAGAACTTTCCAGAGATCATACATATTCCATAAGGGATATGCATAAACATAAGGGTATACATAAAATCGGGTGGGGGAACCTTGAACCTATAACAGAACAATATGCAAAAAGCAGTTCCCGGGGAAGCATGGGGAATCACAGTGACCAGGTTGTTAGATTCCAGTGCCCTGGGTGCTCATCCACCAGGAATTTGTTGTGTGGGTGCTGTGGCCACTGCTACATACACTGCAATACACAAAGTCCACTTTGTAATAGCCACCAAGAAAAAAATCCGATAAGTAAATATAATTTCTGAAACCCAAACATTGCTGAGAAAACTAGCTAAACATAAATCTAATCTAATCTGAGACAAGTTTAAGGTATTACCAAGCAGCAGCAGGAAAACATTGACCTTTCAGCTGTATCCCCCTTCCAATCCATCCCCTGAAACCCCTTTTTCAAAACTGCAGGCAAGAGTTTTCAAAGTTGCAACACCAAAACGAAAGTTTTATGAGGGTGATATGCTGCAATGTAATCAAATATTTATTGATACTCCCAGTCTTGGTACACGTTATCTAGAGTAAGAGTAGGACAAATAGCTTCAAGTGCTCTTACAGCTTTCAGTAAGACTTCTGAATACAATTAGTTCCCTTCTGATCATAGCAAGATTTGAAAGGCACATACCCATAGTCACAATACAAGGAGAGCTGGCATCCATGAGAGATAACAGTACTTTAAGAAGATTACTCTTATTCAAACTATTCACATAATGTTTATGTGGATAGCTTAAGGGATAACAAATCTACTGAGCAAAAACGTTTCCAACTAAAAGGGTGTGAACAACAGGTTTCGGAATAGCTGTGCTTGGGATTCCAGCCCCAGTGGTGCACAGCAAACTCCTGGCTGCCATTAGTCAGGCAATTCCCAGCAGAGAGAAACTTGCAATCTGAGTGAACTACATTCAGAGGATTGTGTGAAGTCCATGAGTTGTACCAGCCTTGCATGACACATAACTCTTGAGTTGGATGTGTTCCACTAAGCCACTTTGTCGGCCTCCTGCACTCTCTGCATAAAACAAAGCGTTTGGCTGGTGCTGTTCCCTGAGTCATAAACAACAGAGACAGCAGCCATTAAGTCACCTGCTCCTGCCTCCCTGCAAACCAGGCAGCTACTGGGACACTCCACAGGCACCATCCACAGCCAAGTGTGGCCAGAGGCACAGGGGAGAACCAAGGCCCTGTGGCAGAGCTGTGGCGCCAGCAGTAGGAAAGGTAGGTGGCTATAGAGAGCAAAAATAGAGAGCCATAATTAAACCAGTGTGGAGAGACTTAAAAAACAACAGAAAACTGCAGGTAAAAAATGAAATCTTAGCCTGGGATAAAATAGTCAGCTTCATTCTCTCCCCATGCATCTCCAAGTCACTGCCAGACAAGTTGCTGGTCAGTCATCCATTGCCTGGGAAAGGGAGTTTGTAGCAGCTGATTAAGAGTGGCTGCTCCTCAGTATTAACTGTCTATTTCTAAATTGTTTCATTCAGCAAGACAGAGTCAAGATGATTACTGTTGTCCATAAAGGTCTATGGAAAAGGGACAAACAACCAGGAAGAAGAGCCAAAAATTGATTCCAGATTGGCAGCTTTAATCTGAAAGTGAATACTGATAGCCAAAGAAGCGGAGGAGGGTTTCAACAATCAGAACAGTGAAGCCATGGGAAGATGTGCATGTGAGCAAGTAACAGCAGCTTCTCAATAGCTCCACATGTAACAGCTGCTTACAGTGGCAGGTGATTGAGTTTCAGGATCTGGAGGATGCCTTCAGCCGAGACAGAGGCTAAGGAGAAAACCTGCCCTCCCCCAAATATAAGTAGCACTCTCACTGTCTGCAAGGCAGTTAGGTTTATCCAGGCATTTCCAAACTGGGCACTCAAAGTATTAATTTCAAGAACATTTTTACTCATCAAAAACCTGGTTTGAGATAAACAGGTCAGTTTAAACAAGACAATCACATGCTTGGAAAAACAGCTTGTTGTACAACCAGTAATTGATGTAAGTTTTACAGTTGTCTTAGTTTTGCTAGGCTAAATATTAAGCTGGCTGCCAAAATATTAGCCTTGGCCTTCCTCACAAACCATAATACTTCCATATTAAAGGCCGTATTGTATTTTAAAATGTCAATTAAGTAGTTTTCTATAGATTGTATTTTTCCTAGAGTTTAAAATGCCTAAAATTATCCTTAATTTATAGAAAGAGTGTAAATCTTTCTCAGCTTTGTGAGCACAAATGAAATTACTTCAATTTAGATTTTCTTACAGTGTGCACCTGTGCAGCAATAGATGCTTAGTACAATGAAATTAAGAACATTTTCATAATTACAGTGATTTTACTACAGATTAGTATCTCCAATATAACACAGCAACGTTCAATTGGGTACACAATGGAAAAAAAAATACAGGGCTTAAGTTTCAGATGAACACATTTAGTAATCTAGAACAGCATGCTATATGATCAATAATATAAGAGATCTTCTGCTTATTCAACTGATTAAGAACACAGGCAGCCATTAATACAACTAGATTCTAGAGAGGACATGAGAAAAATTTAAGTGAGACACAGAGTTATATACTATCGCTACATATATACACATACTATGTTCCAAGAAAAATTGTGTTTGGGGAGTAGAGTTACATAAATTTTCTACAGCACTGCAAGATGCATTATTCCATTCTTTGGTACACAGAAGAGTGGGATAAAGAAATCAGAAGAATGTTATGGTTTGAGATGTATCCCAAATATAACAATATGTACTGAGAAAAAAAAAAAATAATTAAACCACAACCCTGAAAAAAACACTTGGAGGTTCACAGCTGTCTACTCACTGAGATTCAGAACTCTGGAAACTTGAAGTCCATGTTACTGTGCTCTTAGCTAAAATATGGATTAACCCTAAACAAAACAGAGAGGCAGTAATATTCCCTCCTCCCCATTAACCTCTCCTTCACAACAGGTACTTTCCCTTCACACAACACAGAGCTCCCACCACAGACACCAAGGCCCATCTAGGAATGCATACTATGAGCCCGGATTTTTCGAGCCCAAAACGTTTCACCTTACGAGAGTTCACATCCCCCTCACCACATCCCTTACAAGCCAAGGGAATGAACTGAGATTCACCTGACCCCAACAGCCCGGGGCTGCCAGGGCTGCTTCCATGAGCACGGGCTGCTTCCATGAACACAGGCTGCCCATACCTAGAGAGGACTGAGGAGCATTCCCGGACCCCCTCCAGCGAGGCTCGGGCAGCACCCAGAGAGCCGTGGGTCCCTGGCAGCCCAGGGCACGGGCCAGAGGAGCGGCCCTGCCCGCAGCCCCTTCACCTGCCCGCGGGCACCCACCCACAGAGCGCTCCTCCCTCCCAGCTCCCGCACCGCTCCGCTGCTGCCGGGCACACACAGCCGCTCCCCCGCCAAAGCTCCTTTACATGGGGCCATTAGCTCCTGCCCCACCCCGGGCGAAAGGACGGCAGCCCTTTCACCTGGGCCCGTCTCGCCCCAAGGGCAGCTGCGCCCTGCCCGGAGCCCTGCGGGCATCTCGGCCGCGCAGCCGGGGGCGGCCGGGCCGGGGCTGGTGCTGGTGCTGGTGCTGGTGCTGGTGCTGGGGCTGGTGCTGGGGCTGGTGCTGGTGCTGGTGCTGGTGCTGGGGCTGGTGCTGGGGCTGGTGCTGGGGCTGGTGCTGGGGCTGGTGCTGGGCTGGCCGGGGAGCAGCAGCTCCCAGCAGCTCCCAGCCGCGCTCTGCTCCCGCACCTGTGCCCAGCACTGAGCAGCAGCCAGGGCCGGCCCCACGGACGGCTCCCAGCCCGGAGTCACCGGCCCCAGGCTCTGCTCAGTGCCCGGAGGCACCGCCGTGCACTCCGCCAGCCCTCTGGAAGCACCACAGCTTCCCCCGGGCCGCCCAGCGGTGCTACAGGGTCCAAATGACTGCAGGGGAAGGAAGGGAGGCACTATTTTAACCTCAGCAAATTGATGAATTAATATTTAATATTGTGTCTACATCTTCTGTAAATGGATGCACCGAGGTGATAAAGCAGGCAGACAGGCAGAAAGAAAAATCTTTCACAAAAGCTGGACAGCAAAATAAGTTCCTCTAGGCAAATTTAATTAATACAATTAAAATTAATGCCAAAGAATGTTTGGGGCAGGAACATTGGCATGATAGATTATCACCTTTAAAGAGAACACAAAACTATTGCTTGGTTCAACACACATGGCAGAAGAATTTTATTCAAATTGATTAACCAGTATCTTCTAAGTAGCTTAAGGTTTGTGTCTCCAATCACTTAAGTGAATAAGATTTTTGACATTGATTGCAGTAACCACAGGAATCCGCTTTACAGACTTTCCCACTGCACAACTATAAAACACTGTAGTTCTCAACATTCTTTTACTTGACCAGACATTCCCCATGTGACATTTTCCACTTACTCTTGGAGAAAAAGTATCTAAAAATTCTCAACAAAAACAGTACAGGACTTCCTAGCACATACCCTCTGGGCTGAAAATCTCCCTGTAAAATCTTAATACAGTCAATGAAAAATTAGTACTGAGGGGGATTTTAAGGGATGGGCAAAAACATTTCCCTGCCCTAAGGATGCTTCTTGATATTGCTGACAGATGCTTATTTTGCTTTTTCTTTAAAAGTACCCATGACAGAAATGCCATATTTCCACATTCAATATATGCTGTTTCACCAGCTCTGTTCTCCTACCTAACAGAAATCTGATTTTCCACCTTAATTTTGTCTTATCTATTGAACAGTTCAGGTTATTTCTTTCCTTTCCAGAGTGGCCTGCTTCTTGTCCTGGATGAAGGAGTTGTGGCTGTCTCTTCCCGTCACACACTTCGAACACAAGCCAATGATGCCTGTTGTGCAGAGCATCTTTTGCACAGGGCACTGAAACCCAAAAGGCAGAGGGCATTAAGATGGAGACAATTTTTTATATTTTTTTTGACATGGCAGAACTACTAAAAATAATTTTCTGAATACCTCTACGTAATGACATTACATTTCATATATCCTAATGAGCACTCCTGTATTGAGATGCTAAATTCAGCAATTTTGGATTCCAAGCACTCGGGCCTCATGCACAGGGAGCACTTCTGCCTTTGCCTGTCATTATTCTTCCAGCCTGATTTGTATGGTGCACCTGAGCAGCAAAGCAGGTCAAGAATTGGTTTGGCTTCAGAGTGAGAAATTAGAGAATAAATACATGGAGAATGAAATCTAAAAATAGAAAGCCTCTTCTAGAATAAGAAGATAAAAAGAGGTTATACATGGCCCATGTCACAAGACAGAGAGATGCAAAAAGAAATGCCTAAACAACTGAAGGACAAGATGGATGAGGTGGCATAGTATACGATAGCAAGCAGAGCAATTATTTTGCTATTTTTTTTTCAGTCCGGGGCAAAGAGAAAAATGCAAGTATTATCCTCTCTTCCTTTCATATCATGCAGCTAACAAGTTCTATTATGATACTGCATTACAGCCTACCCCACCACCACTGAATAAAGACATGTATTTATTACTGTCAACTACCAATTTCAAAGCTTCCAATTCCAGAAACATGAATTCATATGGAAAAAAAAAAAAAAAGGCATGATCCTGCAGAGTAAAAAGTATTAAAATTCTTTGTTCCCTGTGTGCTTACATTGATCTCCTCTAGTTTCCCTCCAGAGATTTTAAGAAATAGTATTTCACCATGTAGACTTCCAAGCTCAGGCTGCATGCTGGTAGGGATATATGCCTACCCTTAGGACTTCCTGGAGAGAGATTCCCAAGATTGATGTAGACACCTTCCAAAGTAGAAACATAATGTATAAATGATAAATGAGGACTATTATATAACCACACCAACCCTTGGAATATGAATTGTGGATTTGGCTATGGATCCGATACACTTTCCTCTCAAATGCAATCCTTGTTGGCAGTCATTTATTGAAGACTCCACCTTGTAATTCAGGTGTAGTTCATGCTGAAGGAGGTTTTCACAGGGAAAATGTTACATCATTGCAGTCAGCCATCCTGCAGTAAACTGTTCCCTCTCCACACCAGCCACCTCTACTCTCTTTCATTCAGCATAAACTATGAAACCTCAGAATAAACCCGTACCACTGTGATACTCTTTTGTCAGTTTTGTAACATGTGATCTGTTCTGTGCGTGATGCAGGGAGCAGGACCAAGCAGAGCCTGCACACTCACAGTTCATTCACTCGTGAGGTCACTTTCTTGCATTCTCAGCATGGCAACTGCATGTTCATTTATGAAAACTGCAGCTCCAGTGTTGGTGCAGCATGAATTAAAATGTATTTCCGTTCAAGGCTCAGTGAACAATTAACAGCCCTGCAATGATACTACAGTTCAGAAATTCATGCAGTTGCAAACACCTCAAACCATCTGTGTTCAGAAACATTAGAGCTTTGGTGTTAAAATTGCTCTTATCAGTAGTTAGTTAATCCCATGATAAATCTGAGCAGTGAACTTAACAGTTTAGAAACAGAGTCAAAAGAAGCAATGTATAATTTTTATTTCAACATATTTCTCTAATTGCTAATTGGACCTTCCTGGACCATGAAGATAATTAGGTTATTTTTTCCTTTCATTTTGTGATATCTCAACTTTTGCATACACTCTGCCTGGAAGAACACAATGTTCCAGCTGAGGGGAAAAAACACTGAAGGATGGTAATTAGAGAAAATAGCAATGCAGAGTTGTGACCCACATCACAAACATTAACAAGTACTCAGGAAAGAGATCCCACTAGGAAGAACCAGTTAATGATTGTATGAGAAGTGCCTTAAGTTATTCTGCTTGAAAAGGTGCAAGCTACTGAGCAGGGTAAAGTGCTTACTGGCAAACTGAAAATAGGATTTGCAGACAGGCCCCCACCCAAACCTCACATCAAGTTTGACATTTACAATTTAATATGTTTGTATGTTGAGAGCATACAGAGGAGAAAGGCTGTTTCAGATACGACAGCATGTCTGGTTTAGAAAGTGAAAAAGCTCTAATTTCTGGTTTTCACATAGTGCAGAAATTGCATTTCATTATGTGAGTGAGGTAACAATATCCTTATATTTTTAAGATATCTGTATATGTTTTAGGATATGCGTATATATTTTTCAAGAGACATGAGAGTGTTCCTTGGCAATTTGAGTATTGGAAGACTGTTTATTCATGACTCTTATTCAGTTTATGAGTACATTTACCATCCTTCACATCTTTCTGTAAATTTATTACACAAAAGTGAAATGAGAAGGATTGTATAGTTTTGTCTGTTTAGTACTGGCCCTTAACTTCCAGAATATTCAGCTTTAGCTATCTTGAACCCACACACATTAATCTCAAAACTTTGTTCCAATTATGATGCCAAATGGCATCCTAAAGAGTAGCCAGCCCTTAGCAGAAACACCTCCAGATATTTTGTCCATATGAAAGTCAGGCAGCAATTAATTCTCTTTTTTTGCCCCTTCTTTTCTTTTCTCAGGATTAGCCAGCTGAAATGCTTACAGACAGCACTACATCTCCCCCACGCAAGGCTGGTTGAGGCAATGGTGAGAGGTGCACTCACATAATTTCACATCAGGAGACTCTGCCTTCAGCATAAGCATCTGGCTGAGTATATCCCCCATCAGAGGCAGGCCTGAATTCAGGGGGAATGCTTGCAAAGAAAATGGCCAGCAAACGTTGTATTCAGTGCTCCAACGTAACACACCTGATTTTATCTTCTAAAATTTCTAACCTTTACGAAGATATCAGGAAAAATTCCTACAACTATTTTATTCCCCCATTAGGATAGAATAGGCTGGACATATGACTGCTAAGAGAGGAAGTGGATTGTAAAACGAATATGCTTTTAAAAATTATTTTAAAAGCAACAAAGAGATTTCATAGTCTTAATAAAGGAAATGCATTGTAGGAATAACAATTTATAGGCTAAAGAGAAATTAGCATATAGCATGATAGTTACCTGAGTCACACATTTATGACCTTACATGACACTAAAACAGTAACTGGGAGAAAAATGTGGCAATTGAATACAACTTAGAAGAAGTGCCTTGATAATTAAGTAATTATATAATTTTACTTGCAGTCTATCACAAACAGTGATATCAAATTTATTCCACATTTTTCCTAAGTAATTTACTATAACATTTATAATCCTTTTAACCTGAATCAGTCCGTATCCATAGAGATAAAAGAAAAGAAAAAGAACACTATGGAAACATATTAAAAATTCCATTCAGCTTTCCCTGAAGGCTTTCAAGCAGTTTCAATTATACCTGTGTCAAACTTAACACTCTAATGGTCCCTATACACATTGTTTCATATATTTATTCTCCATGAAATTACTGGTAGAAAGGACCGAAGTAAAAAGTTCCCAGCAAAGCATGACTGAAGGCAAGTTTTAGATAAATTATACATCAATTACAATTCTATTCTTGTAGCTCTTACTGATACAAGATGTTCGTGTGTCTAAATAAAACCTTCTCATTGGTGCAATTTTCTAAGTTGTACAGGCTCTCCAGGGTGTCACCAGGTAAAAGACAGATAGAAGCTGTGGGATTTTCAGCTGTGCTTTAATTCTCCTAGTGAGAGGTTTTGTCAAATTTACTAAATGCCTTTCATTTTTAGGCACCTCAATATTTATAAGGATTGCACATGGCCCCGGCTTCAACTGATCTTTAGTTCAAGCCAAATACATACACTTTTTCTAGTGTTTGGTTTTGGCCCTTCAGAGATGCTGTTTAACTAATAGCAAAGGGTACTTGGTAGAGGCTTTACATCCAGAACATAGGGTAAATCATTTCCAAAACCTACTGGAAGACACTTGGGAGATGATGGGGAAGAATTTAATTGTGTTGTGAAAGGCTCTGTGGAAAATTCACAGGCTAAGAGCAAGCTTAATTAGCAGGAATACGTGGTGACATTGATCTATGCAGCCACTAGAACTGGAACAATATATGCACAGTTAACTGTTTTATATTTACATAGGTCAGGTACATAATGTACAGGCTTGGTGCTGACTTCGTTAATGTTTGAATAAAAGTTTAAAATGTTTGGGGTTCATAGGTCAGAGCAATTAACTTAGAAACAAGAAGTATTTGGTTCAGGTTTACAGGGTGCTTAACTTCGGTGAGAGACACCTTAAACAGGTGGATGCTGTGAAAACATCACAGAGAATATTTGACAATGAGGAAACTTCTTTTTATCAGCATAATAATATGCCTTGCTGACTATATCAAAATAGGCAAAAAAAGTCTGGTTTCATGTCAAATTATGATCCAGTTCTTGTCAACAGATAAGCAATTAGTCCAGAGAAGCATACTGATATTCACATTTTTTGGAACTAAAATGCACTATATTTATCAACTTCTGTCCTTTAAAATAAATATTGACAAGAAAAGATGGGAAAAAATTATTTGTTATCCCATCTGCCACTCAAAATGTCAAGTCTGAGCAATGCCATTTTCCAGTCTTTCTTGATATGTGATCATCAGATATTGTTTATCTTTGCTTTGTGATGGCATTACGAAAGAACAGTCAAAACTACAAAGGTCAAGTTGTTCCTTCTGGTTTGTCGAGCTGTATAATCCTCCTTCAGTGGACTTAGATTTTGGGAAAGATGTGGATGACAGCAGTTTTAAGAGAACTGAAAACCAGTTCTGACATTGAAAAGCTTTTGGAGAAAACAAAATTTATTGATCATAGGACAATAAATAAAGTCACATTATAAAAACTATTAAGGATTTATATAATGGTACATTTGTCATCATATGTTCCTCACAGCCAGTGAGGATGGGTACGGCTATAGGGACCCCTTAGGCACATTAACAGAAGGGCTGAATTCAATTTAAACAGTGTCTATCAATTTCTCTGCTTTGAGAAATGGCCCTTTTACACTTCCATGAGAACATAACTTTGCATTAGTTCAAATGATATCTAATGGTGGCTTGGAGCCCAAGGTTAAAGCTACAGCCCCACAATAATGACTGCATGTGATCCAGTCAATGATTGGGGTGTGATTATAGCCCATACATGGTGTGATATTATTACAGAGACTACACAGAGTTGATACTTGGATTAGTTAAGGGATGATACCTCTTTTTTTTTTTCTGTATCAACAAAAGTGACTGAGCCTTTTGGAGGCAGGAGCTGCAAAGGAAACTGGTTACATTTACTTTCAAACAACACCATTTGGGAGAACACTTCTGAAAAACTACCTATACGTGTGACATCTGATATAAAGCTTAACAGAGGAGCTAGGCCCAAGAATATTCTTCCCTTGAGATTTGATTATCAGTTTGGAGTAAGAATATTCTGTGCTTGAATGATTTTAATTTTTTTAGCTAAATGTTATTTATTAGAAACAGCTTACAACTTGGAGCTGTACGGACAGATGCCACTGAATTGGAAAGGTTGTCTATAATTGTCCTGTTGGGTCCAGGGGGTGTTCTGGTGAAGTGCTAAGACCTCCTGAACCAACTTCAACAGAAAGGTGCTTGGCAGCCACTGCATTCACACAGACA
>VYXC01008640.1:2304973-2350211 GCA_013397175.1 Platysteira castanea
GCAAAGAGGCAGGAAGGGAATTCCATGGCACAGGTTTATTTGAGCCCCATGCGTGAAGGGCACCAGGGACCAAAGACCTTGGGGGATGGAGGTTTCAGGTTATATACGGGGGTGGGGAAAGCATCAGGGGCAGGAGCGGTACCCAGGCGGGATTAGGGTACGGGAGCCAATGGGAAAATCTGAGGGAGGGGTGAGGAACAAGGTCCGATGGGAGAGAGGGGAAGGGAGAACTTTCTAAAGAAGGAGCAGATAAGGTACAAGGGGGCGGGGAGGCCAACTGGGGCAGCAGAACTGGGATACATTTCCGTACCAGAACAGGGCATTCTGGGGGAGGCTTTTTTAGTCACTTTAACCTGGGGAGCTCTCTCGAGGTCTGTGGCTTTCACTGGCTCCCACACTGTCCCAAAAATTCAGGATATGGGTATTGATTACACAGCTCTAAGTTGTCTATATGGCTGTATTTTGGGGGCAAATACACATCTATCTGCAAAACAGCATTATGAGATCCATTTATTGCTAGCAGCATATACATTTAATGACAAAAGGGTATGACTTCTGTAAGCTCAACCTCACATACTCATCTGCAGATGTTAATGAGGTGGAAAATTAAAAAAGACAACAGTATGTGGTATTTGCTAATTCCAACCACTAAAATAACTTATTTTACATGCCTAGATCTAAAATTTTCTTAGCCAGAGATCACCATGCTCCAGATTTAAATCACAGAAAGTGTGGAAGTGTAAATTATTGAAATTTGTTTTCACTTGGGGCTGTTTGGCTCATCTGTGAAGATGTACAAGTTAATTATTTTTATTCTATTAGAACAATATCACTAATGAGATGTGAGCAGAAGGGAGAAGAAGCATGCAGCTGAAGTTATTGTCAGAGTCTCTGCTGGTAGTGCTATTTCATATGCTCTTGAGAGTAGAATAACAAGTATATCCATATAATTTAAGAAGTCAAATTATGTTTTTTCTCAGCTCACTTCACATAACAAATAACACATTCACTATAAAGTCCAAAAATACATGTCAGAAAAAGCAACAGGCTTGTGTTAAGTACCTGCAACAAAAGAAATTAGATATTAAAAAAAAAAAGGCACATTTGTATCTCAGTACTATTAACAGTTCTCAATTTATAGAATTGGGACCTTAATTGAACAGTCATTGGCTTAGTACAAAGAGACGTGCATTTTGTCTCCACTGGCCAGTGGTTGGGTAACAAGACACCTTTTCTTTCCTCAGAGACCAATAAACCCTTATTTTCATCTGCTGGGCAGTGGCAGACACAGCCCTGCCCACCATTCTCAGAAGCACATGTTGCTGGAAGAGTCCTTTGTGCCACAAGGCCCACACATCTGTGCCACAGCTTCTGCATTCCAGTCTCGAGCACAACACAAAACCCAGCAAAGTCGAGGACAGGATTTTTACAAATTCTTAGGGGCTCAGCTGCTTCCTGGCTTGACTTGCAAGATTTATGGTTGCATCTGACCCCTGGCAGTAGCCTCATCTTTGTTGATGACTGACACAAGACAAAAGAAGATTTTGTTTAATTTGCATCTTTGCTTCTAAATACGTACACGGGCCTTGGTGTTCGAACACAGCTCCTCTTGATTTAGACACTGAGACCAGAACTGAAAGGACTAAAATGGTTCAAAAATATTGCACTCACCCTTCAAATACATCTTTAATTCTTTTTTGCTTTTAAAATCCGAAAGATAAAGACTGAAAAAGTGCATGTGACTTTTTCATTGACTTTGTAGTTTTTCCAAGTCCTACTGATATGGTATAATTTTAATGACACAGTTACTATTTTTTGCCTTCCCGGCAATCATGATCTCAATGGAAGTGACAGTAAGAGATGCTCCCACTGAAACTGTGTCTCAGGAGATAGAGCTTTATTGGAAGAAATTCAATACTCTTTTGACACAGTGAAAACACTATTAACAGTAACTAAAATATATTCGTAAAAGCGGATTCTTTTCAATAGCAAAATCCTTGGTATTTATGCTGTTAAAGAAAGAAAGGATCTCTGTGGAGCTCTGCAGTGACACTGTGCTCCCCTTCCTGAAGCCCTGCAGATGCAATGTGACTCTAATGACATAGCTATTTTTTTCTCTTCTAAGAAAGTTTGATCTCAGTGGAAGCAACACTGAGGGAGATGCTCCAACTGAAATCATATCTTTGGGGATAGGAATTTAATGGAATTGATTTACCTATGGCACAGTGAAAACACTAGTAAGAGTAACTCGAGCATATTCACAGCAGTGGCTACTTTTCAAATGCAAAATCCTCGAAGCTGAGACTTCAAAGGACAGCAAACACCACAGCTAGAGCAGAGCCTTAGTGCATTTTGCAAAGCTGAGGACAAACAAACAGGTCTTCCATCAGTAAGCCTGTTTTATATTTTGAAGGGAAAGCTACTAGTTTCCCAAATTCAACATAGCAGAACAAAAACTTTCATTCCATGCTTAGTTACTGTACCTAAACTCTGTGACAGAAAAGATCTCGTTAAACTGCTTTTAATAAAAGGACAGTGTTTCTCCTCCAACTACAAAAAACAGAGACCAAAGCAACTTCAGAACACAAACCTGAGATAGGAGGTGGCTGCAGGGAAAAAAAAACAACCAACAGTCACCAAGTCTATGATCAAGCTCAAACTCTGTGGCCTTAACCTTCTAGTCTAAAGATTAATTCATGCAACTTCACAGGAAGAACAAGATGGGCAGTGCCAAGCATTTTTCTGTGTCCTGTCCACAGAAGCTACAGCCTCACTATGATTATGGATCCTGCTTCCTGCACATGAAGTGTCTGAAAATTGCAGCAGCAAGCCCCTAGTGATCTTTACTGTGTGGGCATTATTGGAAATTTCACCCACAAACTCTTGGCAGTAAGTGATATTCCTGGGAAAAAGAAAAGAAAAACAAGCAAAAAACTCCCACCAAAAACAAAGAAAAAAACCCCCACATACCCCAAGAAACTGGAACAGTCAAACAGCCATTCTCTCCCCTAACAGATCTAAAAAATATGGAATCATTTGATGAAGCTTAAAAACCAGTTGGACCACTCAAAACAATACTCTGAGTGGGAATAAGCTCAATTTCAATCTGAAATTTTACAATTCAAAAGCAACTGAAAAACACGTATTAAGCTGGAATTATTAGGCAAACTTCCATTGTTATGCTTACCTTCTGCTCTCATTTTATGACATCTAGCTTTGTTGAAACTTTAACAACTCACCTTTCTTGCAAAAATGAAAATATTTCTTTAGCACCAGCCTTTTGTCATATCTGTCTGATTTTTTTATGCAATTAACCCTCAGTGATCTCATGTTTTCTGTGTCAGTATGGCTCACAAGTACAAGCAATGGAACTGAAATGAAATGCTGCATGTTACAAACATTTTACTTTTTTAAATTATGAATAGAACCAATCCTACTGCAATAACAATAATAAAACAAAACTAGTATGAGTGGAGAACTTGTAAATACTGTCACTGCTGACACACAAAAGATGACTCAGAAAATGAAATTTTAATCTCCTCAAATAAATGGGATCTTAGCTGCTGACTTTTATGTGCATGGTATTTCATGCAAAGAGCAATAAATGTTATTTTCTTGAGAGTGTGAGAATGACAGCAGTAAAAAAGGTTCTCAGTGGAATCTCTTCTGGGCAGTTACAACCCAAATAAAAAGAGCAAGAAAATGAACCACTAACAAGTCTGTAGGTACTGTTACCACTCTGGTGTCTTCCATATTAATTGAAGAGGATTAGAATTCTCATATGTTCTAATCTACAATAACTCATTCACACTATTTGTTTTCAATTAAAGAAATCTAAAGAGGAAAAGGAGAGAGAGAGAGGAAGAACATTTGAGGTGCCAACCATGAAAAAAAATAAAATTCCTTTTATTAACCCTTCTGCATCCACTTAGATGCAGATCTGAGAGAAACAGACATGATACTACATAAGGCCTTTATGATCCCCTGAACTCTAAGGCCAAGAAGACTCTGGGGTAACTTTGGATGTTGGCATCCAAGTGCTGTGCCCTCAGCCCGAATGCCCGAGTGCCAGTGAGTGCCACAGGGCTGTTCCTGTTAAAAAGGAACTCACTACAATCACTCCTGCCCTGCCACATCCCATCCCTCCTTCTGACATGATGATTTCTAGGATGATAATCATAATATTCATATTTGTCCATGTGTAAAATTCCTCAGGAACACATTTTCAAAGAGGCCTCAGACTGACTGCTAACATTTCAGCAGCAGCTCTCGTCTGGAGCTCTGCACACACAAAAATCTTTCTGTATTTGTACAGATCGAGAGATCTTGCATCAATCAAGCAGCAGAGGAGCTCTCTGAACTGTGTGCTCCAGCAGCACCAGTTGTTTGAAGTTCACAAAGGAGCTGTGTCATGTTCTTTAGTGTTGAGCACTGCCTGGGAATTTATTGTCCTCTAGCTTTTCATGCAAAAGCTTGATAGTGAAACCATCAGTACAGAGTGCTGAAAAGGCAGACTGCAGCAGCATTGGAACAAAGATGACTTTGTTTTTGTGTTTCTCTTTCCTCATCTTCCAATTGTATTCCAACCTTTCTACTTCTTTCTTTGCAATATTTGTTTTTACATTTAATAAAATGCACCTTATATTTACATTTTAAGCTTTGTGTACTCTCTAATTATTTATTTTAGGAGTAAAACAGAGTCCTTGGAAGGATCTCTATTGAACAGGGTTTTGGTAATAATTTTCAATATTTTACCTTGTTCTTATTTTATGTTAAAAATACATGCGCAAAACAGAAATCTGGATTTCCAAAATAAAACATAGTTGTATTTTGGCAGAAAAATAGAAAGAAGAAACCAAAAAAAATGTTTCTTGCATTACTCTAGAGAAGTGCTAATTTAAAGCCCAGATAACACAATACAGTCACCAAATGATATCTTGTCTGCTGGTCATCAAACAAAAATCATAAGATGCCTCTTTGGATTCAGGCCAAAATCATGTGTTCTTTAAGGAAGAAAGCACACTGTGTTTTGTGCTTCAAGTACCAGATAAGTTGTCCTGTACAAATGCTGGGCTCCCTTCAAAGCCTCCACGGGCTGCAAAATGGAATTGCAAGCAAGAAATTGTCCCATGGTAAGGCTTCTCTTTCAGTGTGCACCCAAATATTTCCTCATTTTTATCTAGCTCTAGATTTACACTTTTTTTATACTATAATTTTTAACCAGTTATTTTTAAAAGAAATTATTTTAATCATAAAATGTGTTACTTTACATGCTGAATTAAGAGAAATATTCTTCCAATTCATTCATTCATTCCCATTCGCAAATACCTGTGGACTAAGAGAGACTGTGGCCTCCCGAGGGACAGCTCAGTGTTGCCCAAGGCAATTATTGGTCCCCCTTGGGTGTAACCAAACCAATCCATTTAATGTTTAGTAGCTGTTGAAGCTAAGCAGGTACGTGACCGTCCTTGTGGCTTTCAGTCTCTGAATAAAACAGGAATGCCATTTGTCCTCCCAACAGAAAACAGAGTGGAGCAGGGAAAGCGAGTTCCTGTGAACAGCCCCCTCAGGAGTGCAGTTGGAGCTGGCTTTTGTCCCTCTTCTGCCAGAGGGCTCAGACTCCAGCAGGAGATTGTTGGAACTACTGCATCCCTTCTCCCTCTGCCAGGCCCAGAGCTGGCATGTGAAGGGTTTGATCCTAAATGAGACTGTGAAAAATGACCGTGGCCAGCCTCTGTAAAACATTAGGTACCTGTGTCTCACAGTGGCACACAATGAAATGAACAGCATGGAGAGCTGCGTGTAAATTCACAGCAAATCACAGAGTCCAACTTTCTTATTTAATTATTTCAGCAAATATTGGATCCAGGTGTAATTTGCAATTAACTTGTTTTACCAATGGGTACACTCTCCCTAGAGGTGACATTCCCTGAACAAGGATGAACAATATGTGAGCTGGAGTGGTGCTGTTTCCTGTTATATGCAATATCTCCTAGTCCCACTACACATCAGTGATACTTTACAGACAGGTCTCACTTTACAGACAGTGTGCATGAGCAGCGTGTCTGAACAAACACAGAGGTGTTTGCACAATAGGCCCTCAGTTTGTGATGGGATCTACGTGCATTGCTTTGGTAACATCAATGAGGACCACTTCCATGAGTAAGGTATTATAGTAAATCCACAGAAAGCCTAAAAAGTCATGTATAAGCAGCCCTGATTCAGCACTACTTCAAACAGAAATAGAATACCAATTAGTGCAGCAAAGAGATGCAACACAACCAACGCTTGAGTCAAAAATATCACAGTAAAACTCCCATTTCTTCACTTTATAAAACACTCTTTGTTTCCATCATCAGCTTCTCCCCTCCTTCAGTGTTCATAAACTTGTGAATTGAGACAGAAGAGAGAAGCTTTAGTTGACTGTGAGGGGAAAAAAAAGCTGCACATGTACAAAAAGCATTTAGATCTTTCACAAATGGTTACAAGTTATAGTGGATGTAAAGGAAATTATCAGTAATGAAGCAGACAAAATGTAATGAAGCAATAGTTTTAAGTTAGTAGTCCTAAGAAAGACCAAATCTTATATTTATGCTCAGTGTAACATAAAATTTCTTTGCTTGCCACGGGCTGGAGTTGTTGGTAGTGTTACGAAGTGGTTCTGAGTGTCAGAGTCTGTTATTGAACAGAATAATACCTCATTCTACACAGCATTCAGCAATTTTTAAATTTTAAATATAGTCTTATATATTTGTTGCAGGTATCTGCAGAATTGTAATATAATCGGTGGAACTGATAGACAAGTATGGAATTATTTTCTTGTCACACTCAGAAGTATCAAAAAATGGCTGAGAAACAGTCCATGCTAAATAAAGGCATTTCTTTCCCAAAGTCTTTAACATCATTTGGAAAAACCTTTGTTCATTATTATTGATAGAGACGAAAGTCGGAAAGGCCTGGTAGAAACAAATTGAAAAGTTTTGGCTTCTCTCCTCTGCCTTCTGTGCCAGCTACTTGCACCATCCACAAAGCTGTCCCTATAAAATTTCCAGCTATTTTTGCTACCAGCAGAGATGCACAGCGTGAAGCTTATCCACATCAAACAGCCTCCTCCAGAGCTTACCACTCACTCATTTTTATGTGTTTCTGTCTGTCTAATCAGCTTGGCCGATCTCTGGGTTTTTGCATCTCACATGTATATCTACACATTATACTGCTGGTGGTTTATTGAATTTATGAAATTTCTTTACCATGGTGGACCAGCCAATGAATTTCCTACTGGTAATTTAACTGTGGTAAGTAAGCTTCATCCATCATTTCCTTATTTATCTCTGGAAGCAAAAGCAATAGTCACAGAGTCTTTGAAAAAAAGGTTTGTGACCTGACCCTGTGCCTTCAGTGAAAACTAATAATGAATTGATAATAATGGGATTTTTCTTAGGAGTATGAGACCTGTCAAAGCACAGGCTGGAAAGAAAGTTCCATTAAATAGCTTGGCAATGATGCAATATTTGTTGACCTGATTGTTTCTCCTTCTGGAGTTATAAATCAATAGCACGTGCCCAGATTCATGAAGAAAGTTAAAATCTTTCTCTCTCATGAAATATTATTCAAGGTATTTTTGTTACAGGTTTTCATACATTATTTAATAATTTGATTTATATTAATTCTTATTATCAAAACATGAGGAATTACCATTTCATGTTCTTTGTATTACAGTCTGTACAACTGCATAATGAAAAGGTATACCTAGAAAGAAACAAATTGTTGTTTCCATCCTCCATAGAAAATAATATCCAAATACATGCTATTTTACCTGATTGCAAAAAAAACCCTGTAGTTTAAAAAATTTCTTCTGACATTTGTCATGATTAGTTTTCAACAGGCATATTGGGTTTCTATTTTACATACAGATAAATTTTCACCTCTTTGCCAGCAATGAAAAATATCTCCAAAATAATACAAAATGAATCCTCAATGGTACCTTCATGAATCACATGAAACTGTGCCTAGAACAATACTTTCTGGGATGTCAGAATCTCATTTTGAATG
Source organism: Platysteira castanea (assembly GCA_013397175.1). NCBI lineage: Eukaryota > Metazoa > Chordata > Aves > Passeriformes > Platysteira > Platysteira castanea. Next base: position 2,313,026 of record VYXC01008640.1, read on the forward strand.
CAAGACACTGAAGCAGCCTCTGCCTCACTCCAGCATGAGACTGATCCTTCAGAAGAACTTCAGCCCTAAACAAGGCAACTACCAAGAATACAAATATTTTTCTGCTCTATCTATACAATCACCAAAAAAAAAGTAAAACTTTTAGCTTTAAAAGCCTCGAACAAAGCAAGAGTCACAATAATATTGTGTGCTCTTTTGCACAGTAATTCACTGAAGCTGCTCGTGAGAGACAAAGAACAAATGGTAAATGAAACTAAGGTAGTTTTGCTGGGCAACACCAACACAACCTCCCTGCCTTGGGGACTGACCGACCCAGACTTCGTGTTTCAGGTTAATAAGAAAACCTGGAGGTACAGGAATGTAGAATTTGCACAAACCTTCCCAGTACTGAAGGTGGTAATGTCCTAAGATCCTGATTTAGAGCCAACACAATTTATATAGTCTGTCTTAAAATCAGACTGGTTGATTTAACCCCACTGTTACTGTTACTGAGCTGGTCCATAACTGATTGATTCCTATAATTTCCTGTATGAGATATATGTTTATTCATCAATAAGTTACACAGAGCTTTGTCTGGGTCAGATGTAACCCTTTCTCTTTAACAGTTTCTTTCTCCTTCTTGGTGTTTCTCCTGTGCATTCTTATCCCTTTACATTCAGTTTACTTAATTTTAAATAAATAAAGGTGATTTAATTAAATCCCATTAAGAAGAGCCAATGTATCCTATCCCATCTCTCCTTTTTTTATTGTGTTAAACTAAACAAAGCTTTGCTAGTCCCACTCACTTTTTCCACTCACTTTTCAAACTTGTAGTTTTTTCCTGAATCCTAATTTTCCTTCATTTTGTAGGACCAGAAACGAAACTTTTGCAGCTAAGAAAGGCCATAATCACACAACAGTAGCACTGCTGTTGTGTATCCACACTTGTCCGAAGTCAGAGTCCACAGCTGCATGAGCTTCACTGGGCACAAGTGAGTATGTGAGAAGGTGCACTTTTAATACAGCAACATTTACACTACTGAGCATTAGAGAAAAGCTGGAAAGAGTGAGACCTGCACTGTGGTCACTGTCTGGGGAGAACTTCTTACGAACACAGCAGCAAAAGACTATGTTCAAGTAAATGTTTCAAACAAGAGGTGCAACCATTTTCTAAAAAAATTGTGTAGAGAAATCTTTTATCTTTTGGTTCTCCTTGCTCTGCAATCACGTTCTCCTTCAATCTGCAGTGTGACAAATACGTACAAGCACACACGTAAGTGCTTGTATTTGTCATTGTCTGGGGCCTTTCAGAAAATGCTTTTGCTTAATGCAAGCATTGCACCTTTGCATAAAGGCAAGGCACTGTTTAGGGCTGAGCATTCTGCTGCATTATTTGCATTTTGGATTTATTCAGAATCAATCTCTGCATTTTCCAGTCCTTTTTTTTTTTTTCCCCAGCACAGCAAGTAATTCCAAGTCTTTGTTTTGCAAACTAAGTCCACTGAGTCGTTATATCATCTTCCTGCCAAAACATCTATGCTCTCCTACTTTCAACAATCTTGTTTCTCCTAAGCCAGACTTTGCAGAAGTCTCTTAGTTATTTTGGGTGTTCTGATCCCTGATACAATCTGTCCTCAAATTCCATGAATCTGAAAGACATTAATCCAACCTCACTAACTCCTATGGAACTGTTTGGGTTTTATTCTGGCAATGCAGCATTCTTTAAGTCTCTAAAGTTCAGTCTGGTTTGTTTTGTTCACTTTCTGTAGGCTACAAGAAAAATCTAAGGTGTTACTGAGCTCAATATTTTAAAACAATACCTAAAATTTATTGTTCTTTTCAGCTAAATCTACTTCTTTGAACCTTTTCAAATTATCTGCGCCACCTAGAACTGCAATGAAATTTAAAATCACACTTCTTTTGGTAACATGTTTGCTAATGTTTGGTTTTTTACTAATTTTTTTTCTCCCTGCAACTGCTCCATTTCAAGTGCTAAGATTAAAAATAACCAAATAGGAGTTTTGACAGAAATTGGAGGAGACTGCTTAACACTACAGCTGCTGTGCTGGATGTTGGAAGAAGCTTGAGAGAGGAGGAGGAGGGTGTGGTAACAGTTCAGTGTCCCTGCACCTCTGTTCCAGTCCTCCAGTCTGACTGTCTGCTCCCAGACAGCTGAGGGAGGATCTCTGCCTCTTCCCACACATCCTCACCACTCTGTACAGGTCCCCAGTGGAAAATGTACGTACTTCTGGAATAGTCCTACCTCCTCTGATGTGTGGCTGTGTGCAGCTCAGAGGCTCAGGGAACACGGAAGGGTACATGGAATAAGTGTAGAGGCCATTTACTGTCTGTTAAAGTGAAAAAACTCTGGAAGTGGGAGGCCAGATGACAGCCACCATAGTGCACAATTCCTTTCTCTGTAGAGCCCAATGAAAAGAAATATTAAAAAAAAATAAAATAAAGTAGTTTTCTTAGGTTACCTGCCAAGTCACAGTAGCAAGATATTCCACATATCAATGCACAAGGCATCCCATTGAGTCAGTCCCTCTGCTAGAAAAATTCAGCACAAATGACACCATAGTAGATGTGTATCTCTGCTGAAGGAATCTCAAGGTGTGCTCAACCCCTTCCTTGCCCAGGCTGCAGCCATGATAGTTACCATGGCAGCCATTCAAGAGATGTTGCAGGACTCAGAAAGGTAACCTGAAATGCCCAAAGGTCATTTAGCACACAATAGGAGTCTCCTTCAGAATTCAGCCAGGATTTCTCCATTTCAGCCCATTTTTAATTCTTTTTACAGACCTTGTATTATAAGACAAAATTTTCTCTATTTTTTTTGGTTAATTTGAATACTTTTTGCCCCTGTCCAGAACAGTCTTAGTACTAATTAAAAGGTAAGCAAAATCCTTACCCTTGAAGTTGCAGGGCAAAAAAACAAACAAGTAACTTATTGGTATTCTCACAGGCTTTCTCTGTGTCTCCCTGTCCCACTCACCTCCTCAAACAGCACAGGTTTTGAATTGCATTCTGCCAAGTGCCAAGACACTTGGCAGAATATAAAGCTTCTGTATTGTCCACAGTGTGTATTTGTGAACCTCTGACACTGCTCTAATCTCAAATGTTCCTTCCTGCACTAATCCTCTTTGCTGTCTCTTGGTCTTGCAAGTCTCCCTACCCAGGAGGCTCAGGAGGGCCAGCTGAGCACACCTGAGAGAGGTGTTGCAAAAGTGCTGAGATAAGCTCTCAGGACCAGCAGCTGTGGGTTTTGATTCCTGTGACACTAAATGTGCACTTTATCAGATGAGCATCCTGAAATGAGGAAGGAAGGAGAGAAGCAGCATAGAAAACTTTATGCTGTAAGTCAGGAGACCAAGGCTTTTTTGGTTAGTTTTCCCATATATGATGTTAGATGTGGTTCCACTTCCTCCCCAGTTGTTCTTGTTTGTATCAGTTACAAATTTTTTAATGATCATTGTCACTGTTTGTTTATGCAATGCACAGATCATACAGAGGGGCCTTGACAGCTTTGGGAAAGCCTGTGTAACTCCAATTCAAACACAAAAGTGCACATTTCAAAATGGCATTTCAGCAGTCTCTGTCCCTGTTGCATTTTCTCCCATGAAGGGACATGATGGTGTAGGGATAATGAACAGTTTTGAATGATAATATTTCCAAGAGAGAATCCAACTTGCTGATTTCACTTAGAAGCCAGCAAATATTGAGCAGCCACAGACACATTCAAATGTGTGGCCTGTTATGCATCCCTGTTTCTGGCGAAGGAATTGTGTTACTAGAGTTGAGTGCATTTTATTGCAGCACTGGTATTTGCCAGACAGTTTAACTTTCCCATCCTGCTTTGTAGTCAGATACGAAAAACTGTTCAGAACTACTTATGTGATTTAGGAGATGAAAACCAGTAATATGCACCTATATGGCTCGCCAGAGCTACGCTGGTATCCTTGCACACCGCACTGGCAGAGGAGGATGCCAGCTTCCATCTGGGAACACCACACGTAGTGCTAGGTCGTGGAAACGGCTCTTTCCTGAGTCACTTAAGTGCTTTTCAATTTCTTGGCAGCAGTATTTGAGGAATTTTCTGCCTTATAGCTAATTTCATTTCAAGAAAATGCAAGCAATGTCTATTTCAAATAATATGAAAAGAAGACAAATTATCACAGAGGGAGAATAAAGAGAAAAATAAGCAACAATAATGGAAGAAACCATAAGCATATGCTTGGCTAAGATGTATATACTCTAACTGAAATGCATAGTCAACATTTCAGAAAATGATTATTTTTTCCTAAAAAAAAAAAAAAATAGGCAAAACAAAACACATGGGGAACATTCCTTTTTTTCTTGTGGAACACTGTATAGATTGTCAAGAGTTAAATCTTGGGCAAAAGTAATCCTGGATAAACCTAAAACTGCAACTAACAAGCAGAATCTCCCAGCAGCAGGGAGCGAATGAGTTGAAATGGTGAGGAGAGCAGAGGAGAAAACATGAGTCCTGTGCAAGTCAATTCTTTCTACAAAAATAGAAGCAGCAGAAGGAACAAATTAGCAGGGTTTTTTTAGATACAACACAGAGTAGTTTAAAAGAAGTATGATGCAATTGGGGTCATGGAGATTTGGCTTATGCAGGAGACTGGCTGAGATACCAAACTAAAGATTAGAGACTCATAAGAATTGAAAGCAAATGCTGGAAAAAGGGAGTTTCAATACCTAAACTTCATATTGCAGATGTGGAAAGGAACAGAGAACACATTATCATTCTAGTTACAGAGGTGTGGAAGTTAAAGACAGAAGTATTAGATGTTGGGATACCATAATAACCCTATGTCCTACATACTCGACCATGGTGGAACTTCCCTGCAGCCTTCCTGGGAACACAACAGCCTCTTTGGGAATGGAGAGGTGAACCAGAGAGGGCAGGAAGCTGGCTGCGATATTACAGCCAATGCTCCTTTTTGATCAGATGCCCTGGATCAGGCCACAGCTGTTGTATTTGGAGTATTTTCCCATTTCTGTTGAATTCCCTATGGTTTTTAGGACCTGATAGACAGGGTATCTCAAAAGTTCTCCTCTTTCAAGATATTCATGGACAAAATTATTAACTTACTTCAGCAATGCTGATAAGAAGAGAGCAAAGAGATGTGTGAGGAGGTGTTGCCAACTGTCCAGCAATTGCTGAAGGAAACATAAGTAGTGGGACAGCTAATCTCTGACAGACTGTTCATTCAGCAGGCTGCTGAGGAAAGAGCCTGCCTCTGGCACTAATTAATGAACATCAGAACCTGGCACAGTCTTCTGCTTGCAATACAAATCTGAATTCATGGCTTCAGAAAAGATTGAAATTCCTAAAGGCTGACATTCCAGATATAGTGAAATTGAAACATATCACTACTATGATGGACCAAACACAGGCAGAAATGCAAGGGTGAGGAGACTGCACCTTGGAAGACCTTGTCAAAGGCTAGAAGTGGCCAGCCTTAGAAACACAACTGCTCTGAACCTCTGAACTTCTGTGTGTTCTGAGCCAAACAATTCTGACATCAGCATAAAGATCCAAACGTCATGTTTGCATGAACTGCTTGAAAGTCAGAAACACCTTTCGGTCTCCACTCTCAGAAATGCCTTCCTTCCAGCTTTACTAATTAGTTACAGTAGATTCATCAGTTGTCAACCTCAGGCAGAACATCATTAATCAACAACTAAATAGAGTACAATAAGGTACCCACAGTGTCTCAGCCTCTTCCTTTCTTGTCCCCAAGTTAAAATCTTTATTAAATATTAACGAAGTTTCTTGAAACTGCTCCTGCAATGAGGCCTTCTCAAAGGAAACACACATCTGATAATGTGTTTCAGTTCAGGTATTTACAAGTGTCTTCTGCTTCTGTTGTTGAGAATCAGTTAAATAACTGCAACTTGTGCCACATCTTTCCTTGTGCAAGCTATGGCTGATGACGGCAAAGTATCTGAGTATGCAGCACTGGTACAGTTCTTTCAATTAATTAAATAGAAAGGAAAATTTATACCAGAGAGGTAATTAATGAGAAAAAGAAAACAAAACAAAAAGCCTCAGTTAAAACTCTGAAGACAATTTTATTCTTTCCTTCAGACTTATGCCAACCTTTTGTCCTTTTTCCTTGAGCTCTGTCCTCTCTCCTGCTTTGCTGAGCAGATGTGCAGACTTTAGACTCAGGTTTATAAAAGTGCTTTCAGAATACAGACATTGAGCTTTTTCCAACTCAGTAAATTATGCTTAAAATTAACTTTCTGGTCATTTCTTCAAAGGGGTCCTTGTGGCTTCAATATCACAAGGCTCTAGGTCTTCAAATGCACTTGAAAGGTCTCCACCCTTCTGAAGATTTCCAGAACATTTTATCTTATTCCTGTCTTTTTCACCCTTTAGATTTTTCTATTTATAGCTATGTTTAACTATGAATAATCTAGTAAATACCTTGAAATCCTTTGCCTTTATTTAATGTTAATCAAAGCTATCATCAAAATAAGGTACAATAGTTACTATGATTTAGAGAACCTTAGGCACCAAAACAGTTTAAATAAATTGACACAACACTCAGAAATACACTAGAGTGATGAATTATTTCTAATCCATTAATATTGCAAACTCCTTCTACCATTTCAAGGCTATTTTTATGTGGATTCAGGGCTTATATTCTAATGTTATTTATTTGAAATAGCTAATAGAGGCAAACACTCAGCTAGTGAACCTTTATGCTTCCTTAGGAGTTCCATTTCTCTACTCGGTCTGCCTGGGCTCTTTAAAGTGCAATGTTTTATTATATAATATTTATATTCTATCAACCAGCTATTTGGCACACACAAACCATCACACTTCTCAATCCAACTAAGAGGTGCTATTATGTAACTATTGAACTACTGGATACATTTTTTGGAGGGATTGTTGTGCAATTCTTGACTGCATAATTCAACACTATTTAAAGCCTGGGTATTTAACAATAGTCGGCTGTAATTTTTCAAATATTTATTAAAGAAAAATGTTAGTCTTATATAGGGGCACAGAATTTCAGACCTTCACATATGGAAAACCCTGGTTTATTTGGTCTGGTGGAAGTGGGGTTAACTGCCATGTGTGTAGAGAGTGGGGATGGTGGGAAGAGAAGGAAAGACAAACACCAAGAAAAACAGAACAGGGAGAGTGATGAAGTTCTTAGCTCTGAAATGGAGAAAAAAATTTACCATTTCTGGAATTTGGAAATGTTAAGCATGATGGAAAATATGGAAAATCTTGATGTGCCATAACAGCAGTACCTCTATCGAGTTCAAGACTTTTATCATCCGGTTGGAGTTACAGTGCTTGGATCATCTTTTGACAGTGTATTATATCTCTCCCTCCGGGCCTGAGGGCTCCTGGTTTACATCTTTCTACTCCCATGCTCACTAGTTGCTTGCTTTCACTGGCATAGTATTGATGAGGGCAGGACGTTGTCCTCCCTAAAGTGTGTGCTCAGTGTCTGTGAGATCTGGTAGTTCTATTATGCAGGAGAGTCAGTGAGAGCGTTGTTTTGTATTTGATGCTCAGAAATGTTAATAAAATGCTATATTTTTGTTCAAATTCTTAGCGTTGTACATCCTTTTACTAAAACTTTATTTATTCAGTAGACTCAGTGATTAATATCGCATGAGTAAAAGACTCTTGAAATAATAAGTGATGCTCCCAAATGCCTTTATTCTACACTAACGGTATATTTTAATTTGGTCTCATTTTTAGGTTGGAAATTAGGGAGCAAGACATTTTAAAATGTGGCATGTCTGCTAAATTTCCTTTCCCACAGCAAATAGTGGCCATCTGAGAACAAATTTGAAAGACAGATAAAAGTCTGAAGCTCTTACACACATTCTGGAAATCAGCAGCTGTATAGGAAAGAAACAAATTAGTGCTCTAACAGAGGGAAAGACAGGATTCAGCCATTATACACTTCTCTTTGGCAGCTGCATGTTAACTGCAGAAAGTGCTATTTCCTGCCAGTGTGATCATCACAGGAGACTTGGGAAGGAACTGGGAGTAATGCATTCAGAAGAGAGGACTTAGGACACAAAGGACATAAATCCATAGGAAGCCAGACCTCATTAATTTCCCTGATTGTAACAAAGTGTTCTCTTTCTTAACAACTACTTTTTGCACTATAATTGCAATTTTTTATATGTGTATACATTTACTACACACAAAAATGAGTAGTAAAAATAGCAATTTACTGAAACATTAAGAGGTGCATATTTTACCTTTTTTTTTCCTCCCTTGCTCTTTACAGAACTCAACTGCACATGTACACCCCCACACTCCATCTCATTCACTAATGAGATGTTGAACCTATTCAGTGAGAGATTTATCAAAGAAAGATTGCATCAGGAAAACCAGCAGGTGAACTGCATATCAACAAGAACACTGAGCAGTAAATATTTTTCAAAGTACGAGGGATAAACCACACGGATATTTCCTTTTTGAGAAGAGATATCATATTTTTGAGATTAGTAACAGTAATGACAAGAAGGGTATGGACGAAATTCAGAAAGGGGGGTGGGAGGAAGGGGAGCAAGGGAGGAAAGAAGGGAGAGAAAAGAAAGAAAGGAAGGAAGAAATGGAGAAAGAGAGGGAAAGATGGAAAGAGAGGGNAGTTTTGGTTTTTCTCTCAGTATTTTCTCTAGAAACTCTTAAAAAAGGGGGAAGGAAATCTTGTGTTTTCTTGTTTAGCTTTTCAACTACTGCTACCAGGTTCTGTAATGTAGACGATGGACAGGGACAGTAGTGCTATGGGCCAGGGTAGGCAGGGAAGATGTGCATGGAGGGGAGAAGTGCACTTGATAATGAACTTCTAGTTTAGCAGCAAATCATTACTGTTGGAAATTCAGAATACTATCCAAAATAAGTAAATGGTATTGTGAGCAACAGATTATTTCAGTATTTCACGGTACCAACAGCTCTTACCAACAGAAAGAACTAAATTGTATTTTTAAACTGAAGTCACAGGATAAGTGTTAAGTCTTTAAAGGATCTGTAGTGCAGTCTGAGCTATAAAATGCTGCTATAACAGTCGGTTGTAAATCTCCCTGACAGTTATGTCTGCAGTTCTAAAACTGAACTACTGAAACAGTGATACAATAATAATAAAAGCAATGCAACATAAGTCCTGGATGTACTAGATTTATGAATAGGATATTCTTTCTTCAGAATAGAGACCCCAATTAGCTAGGAAAAAAAAGATTAATAGAATTTTGTCAGTATCCACCAATGTGACTATCACCCAGACACTGAATTATGCATTCCTTAAAATAATCTGATTCTTCGATAATGTCATGTTAAAAAAATTTACACTTACAATTTACACTTTTTTCTGTATTTTGGTGTAGCAAAGGAGATCACTATTAATATTTCACAGGCGTAAGGAAGAAATTGAAAAAAAAATAGGAAGAGCTGTCTATAAACAGTCTGATCAATACCAAACATCAATAGGGTTTGTGCTTCTGTACCACCAGCTTATTAGAATACAAGAATATTGTTATAGCAGTTTTCTGACTCTATTTCTTCTGTGGAACATTGTTCAGAAGATTTTTAAGAAAGTTTGCCACAGAACCTCAGTATACCAGTAATTAGAACCTTTATATCCCTAAAGAGATGCTTAGAAACCTTGAACCTTAAAAAGATCTGATTGAGTCCTATTTACATAGACCTTAATGCTGCATTATGTATTTGAGCACATGAACAATCCCATCAATTAAAATTAGATTTAAATCAGATATAAATTAGGTGCTTGAAGTTAGACAGGGTATTTAGAGAGGTACTACCTTCCTCTTTTTCTTCATTGATCTAGTGAAACAGATCAAAGCAATGGCAAATTTGAGTCAGAAGTTGTTGATTTCATCCCTTCCTTTAGTGAGTTCAGCATCAGACTGCAACTGGGGAAAGCAGAGTCCCGTGGGCTGCCTTTGAAGGCATCATGAAACTGTGTAATGCTGGTTGTGGCAAGAGGTTGTGGTTCCCCTGGATGGCCACATGAGAAACAAACATCTATGGGCCTATCTCATACCATTTAAATTGTATTTGACAGGTCTGAACATATAATTATATAAAAATTCTTCAATAATTTATCATAATAATAAATCAGCTTCCACTGTGCTTTGTATAGACATGAGGTGGGTAAGAGCAATCCCACAGCTCTATCAGTGCATCTCATTATCAGTTTCTGACAGCTGCTTCCTCGTACTTTGTACTGATAGAGGAGGCAGACAGCTAGTTCAGAATTCCAATTGTGCTTTGTCTAAGGGTGATTGTACAGCTTGCATCAAACATCCAGTCAAGAAATCTCAGTTCTGATTGCAATAGTGACAAAGGATTTTACACTAATCTTGTTCCACTCAAATTAGAAGAGTCTTAGCCATGTCCTTTAATGGAACAACTCAGATGAAAGAGTGCCTGGTATTTGTCTGAGAGGGACAAGTATTAATCCTTTAATTTTGTAGCCAATCTCATTCATTTAAGAACACAAGGCAACTTTCCCACTGCACATTCATATAAGAAAACCAGTTAATGGAAAAAAACTACCCATGTTGTTTAGTTTCCCAGCATAGCCCCCCTCAACACAGTCAGCATTAAGAGAACTGAATGGCTCAGAGACTGGAAATTCAGTACATTAAATGTAGTTCAGGGAGGTGAGGGAGGATTTCAAAGATTTCAAAGATGTACAAGACCAGTAGCTGCCCAAAAAATTAACAGCACAGAAACAGGGATGGATACTGTCCTGATCAAATGAAATTAGGGTTGTGTAAAATAAGTGTGAATACCATGCTTGTAAGTAGTAATTATGAATATCATGCCAAGTTTTCTTTGAAGTAGAGAGTAAATAGCAACTTCTACAGAATTTTACCCTTACCTTCAGGAAAACTCATACACATGAGCCTACTGTCATTCACCTGCTGTCAGCAAGTGCTGCATTGGAAATATCCATGAAAACCTGCACAGGAAGAACTTGTCCCCAGTACAGTGAATAGAAACCTTTCTTTTTCCCAGAGTTCATTCCCTGTGACTGCAGTTGGCCCATGAAATTAAAGAGAAAGTGTATGAGGAACAGCAGTTCCATATTGGCAGTAACTGTTATCACATGTATAGTTCCAAAATAAAACATAAATATCCCCTAGTGCTTGGAGGATACACATCTCCATCTACATATGGATATACAAGAGCTGGGGGAGGGGGTTGTTTGTTTTAGGTTTTGTATTTGTGAACAACATCCAGCTCATTTCAAAAGCTCCAAAGCTCTAGCAAGGAACACTGCCCCCACTATATTATCAAGGTTGCAGGAAATGACAACTGATGAACACACAGCCAATGTTTTACACGTGGTGATAAGCCATCAACCCAAATGTTTTATTAGTAACTTTTCTCAAATGATAATGTTTTCTTAGAGGAAAAAATCCTGCACCATACTGTACTGAAGAAAAAGGATAAAAGTTAATTTCAAAACAAACTGTCAAGGGTTATGGTGCTAAAAGCATCATTTTCACAATAAAATTAAGCTTTTCCTCATATGAATTATGTTGCCACAGAAACCAGCAACCACAGAATCTGAGACCATTTTCTGTAGAATAGAGTTCCTGTGACCTCGAGTTTAATCAGTAGTGATGGTATTAACTTAAAAGCGGGAAAATAATAAAAAAAAGTATTCTGCTATTTTCTGAGTGTTAATAATTTCACAGCTGTGGAAAAGGGCCATTCTTTTTCAATAGTGTAATTTTGTAATTTGAACTCCACTGCTGTGAACACTATTGGACATAGTGGCATCTTATTTACTTCACTGGCGTTGCTCATAATTGCAAGCACAGCTGACACATTCAGCAGTAAGATTTTGGAAAGCAAAGCTTTTAGCTTAGGAGACTTCAAAAAAGATTTTTTTTTTCTTTTATTTGTCAGAAAAAAAACCCCTCCAAATATAGCCACAACACTTCAGAAATGATTATTAATATGCACTGGAGAGGAAGATAGGGAGATCACTTGAGGGAGTTCTCCCTCAGTAGCTCCATATTCTCTCCCACGCCCTGTAATTTCCACCCTAGGGAAGCTGACAGAGATTGGTTCTACCTATGAAATTTCCATAAGTACCAAACTAAGTGCTATTAAACCCATGGAAGAGAAATTTGATGTTAAATTGGGCTCTCATTCTCTACAAATGGGAAAAATTAGGGGATAAAATGGAAATGCTTGAAGATACATATTCTGCTATAAATGCTCGATATGATATTAAAAAAAAAAAAAACTAAGGGCTAATGTAAGACATCTTTCTGCTCTGTTAAAAATAATGATATTTTATGCCATAAATTAGAGCCTCTAGAGAAGCAGCATCAGAGCAGATGTTTTAGCATAAGTGGTGTTTTCAAAGGAAATGGTGACATTGAAGGAGTTTCTGAGTATTCCACTTCCACAGCATGGCAAAACGTGCATCTGACCCAGTGAGCCTGCCTAGAGTCACTCAGAAATGTGAGCTGCCTCACAGGAATCTGAACTGCCTGCAAGAGTTTCTCTCTTCCAGCTAAGCATATTCAAATTTTACTGCTAATTCCTAAGTAGACTTAAACTTCTAAGAGTCTTACAATTGACTCAATGGGAACAGAATTTCTATTTTAGAATGGGTTAAAAACACATAATATGCATATTTTTGTTGAAAGTAAAACCATTTCCAAGTTTTGTCAAATATGTTCCTTTAGGGGACAAGATAAATTTGTTTTCATATGCATTTTGTGATATAAAAACACTTCTTTTCACACAAACAAAATATAAATAGGATTGTTTTTTAATATAATGTATATTGAAAAATATAATTTTTAATCTTATAAAAAGCAGAAGTAGCCTGGAAACATCTTTACAGTACCCAAGTGGGGCAGGACAGCAAGAGTTTTAATGTTCACTGAATGAATGCAAGTCCTTAGTGAGGAAATTGCCCTTCCTACAGTCCTAATCTAATTTTATTCCAAGAGAAATTTTCCTCTTTCCAATAAAGTGCTCTGTCAGAAAGCTGCATAGCTATCCACACACCTTTCTGAAGCAAAAGTGAACATAAAATGTCCTTACTCTGATATGAAGGATAGATCACAGTAGTGAACATTAAATTTGGAAACCAGACATTTCCCACGAGACATCCGTTCTAAGCCCTCTCCTGAGATCTGTGTCAATCAGATTTTGCTGTCATTCCAGTACAACTCCAAACATGTGCTTCATGTCATCCTGGAAGTCAATAATACAAAGCTTCCAGGACACCAGCCCCTCTTTCAAGGAACCAGAACCATTTCACTGATATCTGATGCCTGCAACTTGTCAAAACTAGACAACAGAAACCTATCTTGCACTTACAAGAGATCAAGAGGGATGTCTTTTATATCTCCAGTGTCTATGATTTAGCTTTTCTCTCCCCTGCATGCTCATGCACTCAGCAGAACTTTTCAGGATACTTGCAGATTACTAAAACTATATGTAATTTAGATTTTTAAAATGTAAAAACTTTCCACATTGTGTTTTAGTAATAGAATCAGCGGTTTGTAGTCTTTTTTTCCCATGAGGTGCCTTCTATGTGTACTATGTAGTGCAGAATGTAGATACTCTCCAGGAGGTCCTTGAGGTAAGAAAACATCATATAAAATTTAACACTCTCCTCTGACACTTCAGTAACAACTAATGGCAGGAGCTGAAACTTGGTAAGAGGAAACAAAGCAAAACAAAGGAACAAAAAAAACCAACCAGGAGTTCTGACTCAGTACATTTTAGCATAACAAATCAGACACGTTTTTGGGCTACATCGAATTAGAGATTTCAGACAATACTTCAAACACATTTAACATCCTGGTTCCTGCAGTGTCCATTTTATTTCCCAGTCTCTATCAACTATCATTTGTGTTGTGCTGAAGACACAAGAACTCTATAATTTTATACTTCTTTTATTCTTGTTAATTTATTGTGGATATTCAGTGAAATGTATTAGTGCTTTTAAGCCCTGGTGTCCACAGAATACTGTAGCAAGAAGGTATTTATTCTAATTAGTGTTACTGTAAAGTAGCCAAAGAACTGTACACACAGAAACAAAGAGAAGAGGTGGTGCTTAAAAAAAACCAAAACAACCTTCTCATAGAAATCAGTGGTATTTAAAAAGATTTTAGACCCAGAGCAGAGGCAAGACTACACAATATAAGCACCTGAGTTAACATAGAGCTCAAAAAGCAAATATGGAAATATGGATTGGAGGTCAGGAAAATGCTACCTCTATACCAACATATCAATAAGGCTTTTGGTGGGCTGTGGCATTCAGCTCTAGTGTACATGTTAAAAAAGATATTGAAATTCCTAGACCTTAGCAAAAACGCTACAATAATTATTTTGCATTGTAAAACAGTCTACATTTTGAGAAAGAACAAAACAAATTCTAGTTCTGAACATATTTAATTAAACAAAGAAATTATGGTACTGGAGCAGTTACTCAAGGCTGTACAAGGTTCAACATCGGTTCAGCTTTTTTAATCCTGGTAAGATTACGCAGAAGTTCAGAAAATGAAAGATATTATTTGGCTACAAGTGCCATTCACTGAAACTCAAGCTGTCTGTTATGTTATTTATGTAGAAGTCACACCAGACAAGTTTAATGGTCTGTTCTGACAATAACAATCAGTCTACAGGTCTACCTGGAATTAAATGTTAAAAATGTTGTTACAGCTTTTCAAAGTATTATCATTGAATTTCACCAATATTCTTTAGTCCTTTAAAAAGCCTAAATAGCTTTCTCATTCTGCAAAAGCAGTGAAGCAGGATTGTTAGCTCTGAAGAGCTTATTTTGAAGAGCTCTTGAAGTTCTCTCTAAATCTAACCACCCTACTCCTTTCACTGTCTTCATCTTTTGAAAATCTCTCTAAAATACTCATTAACAACCACCCTTCTGTATCCTCATATTTATTTTCTGTTGAGTTACTGGTAGGAGGACATCTAGAACCAAGTAGTAATTTCTAAGTCATACAAGTGGTATTTTTGGTAATACTGTGTTTTCTTCTCTCTACATTACAGAAATTCTTCTTCCTATTACCCAACAAGAACTAGTTCTTGTTTAACAGATAAACAAACTGCCTGCTGAGCCTAAGCTTACCTTATTTTGGTTTTGGTTTTTTGGTGGGTTTGGGGTTTTTTGTTTATTTTTTTGTTTTGTTAATGGTTTTTGGTTGGTTAGTTGTGGGGTGGAGGGGGTTGAAAAAAGAAAAAGGTTTTCCTGGAGTCCAGTATGAACATATGAATATTTGTTTAACCTCACTGAGTCTATGTCTCATTTTGGTGAATAATTTTCCAAACAACCAGAGCATTGAATCTAGAGATGTGAATTTTCAGTGTTACTAGAGATGCTCAAAGGACTGTTGTCAATGCAACTGATGTAGTAAATTCAGAATTACCTTAAAACATCCACCAGACTGAAAATATACAAGAATTTTACTCCTACTATTACTCTCAATATGTTCAAGAACTTTTTAAAAATTATATATTAAGTTTTTGTACACAAATCTCATTTGTTGAAATAATTTGAGATCCACATGACGCCAGCAATATTGTAAATGACTATAATATCCATGAAATTATGTCAGCTAAGAGCACTTCAGAGTCAGTTATAGATCCCTGTAAAGTGTCAAGGATGAACTGATATTTAAGTGTAGGTATTGAATTACCCGTGTGACTGAAAGGGGTTCCTCAAGCCTTTACACTGTTTTGCCAGTTTGACTTTGGTTATTTGAAATTAGTGCTACAGAGTACTAAAACAAAAAATCTCACAGGAACTACCTGTAAATTCAGTTTTATTTTCCTTTCCCTTTCTTCTCAGTTCAGTATATTGCAAATTGTGAAGAGAGAAAGCCTATGTCATAAGATATATTGTTTCCTGACTTGTGGAATTACACCATAGAAAGGGTATTTGCATCTCCTATTCAGGTGTTGGGAAGATGTTAAATAATTTTTCTCCATAAGATCCCTTGTAAATTTAACCTACATCCCTTTTTCTACATCTCTGAAATATTTTCTTTAAATATAGACAGATATCCTGGATTATTCTACAGGGGGAAATAGTTAGAAAGTTAACATCTTAATCTATACCTAGAAATCATTTTTATACAGGCTCTATTCACCCTGTTCCCTCCATGGTGCAGTAGTGTGTATGTAGGTTCTCAGAGACAACCTCTCAGAACTCAGTCCATTTTCTTTCCTGAATAGTGCACTTGTCCTGTCATAAACAAAAGATAAAACAAAATGAAAGCAATAATTTTTTTGGCAAGCAGAGAAATAGAAGCAGGGAGATATATTTGAATTATTTGGCCTTTTGCAACAAGCAAACTGTCTAAAAAGTGTGACTCTTACTTATGGGATAAAATGTTTCGATGCTCAAAAGGACAATCAATGGCTGTAGAATTTCCTTAAATACTGAACAGCTTTAATGGAAGTTGAGAACAGGCTAACCTTGAAATGATTTGTTGCCTTTTCATAGGCCCAAATCCTTAATGCTTGCAAGGGTAGCCAATCTGTCCATCAAGATCAATAGGAATAACAGCCTAGGCAATATCTCACAGGCAAAGGACAGCAGAAAAGGGAAAGGAAGTTATGCCGTGTCCTTTTTTTGAAAAATATTTTTCAAAAGTTTAGATCTGATCACTGAATCTTCTACTTGAAGTCATTAATATTTACTAAAGAACAAAGACAAGGCACAGGATCTAATTCAGATCTTGCAAATGAGGAAAGAAAGAAATCTTGTTTACTTCAGAGCAGCAGACTATTTGGACAAACAAAAAGACATTAAAATGAAAAAAATGATCGTGCCAAACCAATTCTGACTATGAAGAATTGTCTAAACTACCAGAACTCTTACCTTTGGATAAATATATTAAATTATAAGTAGCATATTCAGGCTGAAGGTTTCAGAGGGAACACAATTTCAGTGGAATGCAAGACTTTATCTTTCTCATTTCTTTAAAGATATTTTCCTTAAGCTTTGGGTCAAGATTATTCCTACAAGATCAAAAAATCATATTTCTAGCAGAAGAATAACCTGTGAGTGCATTTGATCACTAGGCAAACTCATTTATCTTCATCTATACCAATAATATGGAGTAATGACAACATATTTGAAAAAATGTTATCAGAGAATATCTGGAGACTCTTTTCTCAGTATATGTTATCAGTATAAATGTAATGTATGTCATGTGCACCCTGTTTTCCAAGGATGCTCACCTGAATGTTATCAAGATAGCATTTAGCAGCAAAGTCATTATAACTACCTATGTCTAAGATAACCCATATAGATTTTAGAGAAAATGTTTTTATTTCAGACTCCAAATGAGGATCAATATGACATGTTTTAGCTCACAACAGGTAAAAACATCACAGGTAAACTATAATTTAAAAAGACAACTATGATGTCAAGCTAGCAAGGAGTAATTTGTTCTAGAGCCACAACTGGACTGCATATGCCCCTTTTCTAAGGTTACAGTCAAGCCTACAGTCACCTAATGCTACTCAGGAAATGTGCCTGGAGGCTTCTAGAAATCCTGCTCTGGACTTCTCCTCCTTTTTAAGTGTATAAGTACATTCCAAAATCTGATTATAAGAGGCTGTCTGAAGCTGAGTATCCTCAAGTGAACCTACCTTGGTAACTTCCTCTTCCTCAAACCACAGGACTAATTATCACTAGTTATATATTAGTATGGAGTAAATGATTACCCACTTACATACTATTATCCAGAAAACAAACCCAGAATAATTATGCTGTTCACTTGGAAATACAAACCTATAAGAATTCTATGAACTTTACAGACACTATTTTTTGTAATCCTTATATCACCTTGAGGCTGTATTTTCAAAGCAAAAACATGACGGTCCCTGTCGGAGTCACTTTTACAGTTTTAGACTGTCAGCCCCCAAACCCTCTGTAGGCATCGTTTCACACCTTTGCCATTATGCTACTTGCATACTTCATAGATTAGGTAACTTTATTAAAAGGATCTTGGTTTGCTACTTTGAGGCAGGCAAATTACACTCTAATTTTGGAAATGAAGGGAAACTGAAGCACAGAGAAACTTTCAGAGTTATGTGAAAAAAAAATCAGGCTAAACCAGAAAGGCTCACACAGAAAAAGATAATGGTTCAGAAGTCAGTGCATCAAGACAGTTGATTATTCACCAGAGCAAAACTTTAAAAAGGCCTCTCCAATTCCTCCTCATTCACAGCATTCACATAACCCTGAGACACCTGATCCTAAAAGACCTTTCCTGCTGCACCTGTCAGAGAATCAAGCTCACAGCAGGAGCTTAGGTCCTATTCTTGTCAGCCAGCTTTCCTTGCTTACCCTGCCCAAAACCCAATCAGTCTTCTCTTGGTCACCTTAATAATACTGGGTGGCTCGGGGGTACTTCCTCTTATTAAAACAACTTTCTGCCAGTGGAGAGCCTGAAGCAATTGAGGCCAACTGAATGGAAAGGGATCTGGTTTTGCTGGTCTTAAGAGGCAGAAAAGTGTTACTCTAAACTGAGTGTAAGAGGAATTTGAGGCTCAGAAGAAATACAGATATAAGGTGGCAAGACAAAAGTCTAATAACACTTATGACTGGAATCTGCAAAAATGCAAAGACATGCCAGGGCTTTGCATTCTTTAGCATTCATAATTCCTTACTGAAGTTTATTCTTGACAAGACATATGTATGTATAATCATTTTTAATGAGACTGCTCAGAGTTAGATTCTAAAATCTTAGAACTCAAGAAAATAGGACTGGCAGATACATTAGTGTTCTACCCGATCCCTCCATCTGCCCCATCACAGCGTCAGATGATTTAGGAAAAGAGAAAATCACCTGCACTGTACACCACCTTTGAATATTCTGGGGATATAAGCACATTTGAGTCACTTCAGGTCACCAGATTGTTGGATATCTTCAAGTTTCAACTTCCCACTCAGTGAATTCAATGGAAGACATTGACTTTGAAGGGAACACAGATTCACAGGGTTCTGCAGAAATATCTATTGTCAAAAAAATTTTAGAAGAAACACTAAAATTGTCTTCAATACCATCTGCTCCCTCATTCCCCAAACCCAAACCATGACCAACTGTACTTAAACATTTTTGACATATCTAAAAAAATTTTTCTCCAGGAATGGAAACTCCATAATCTTTGTTGGAAATTCATTCTAGTACTTAATTTTACTTATTATTAGAAGGTTTTCACAACATATTCTAACTTATCCTGTTGAAATCCAAGGTCTGTATAATCTCTGTTTAACTACAGGGAAGAAAGAGAACAGTTGCTTCCAATTACTCAACTGAGTAATTGAATACATACCTGTATCCTTACACATTTTTTTCTGATAATTATTTTCAAAATATTTATTACTTTCAAGTTTCAATTTCAAAATGGCTAATAATTCTAGAAACAGATTTTTCTCTTTCAACTAAAAAATTGATAGCCTTCCACCATCAAATCGCACTCTAAAATAAAAATATCTACTATTTTTTTAAGTTATTATCAAAGACTTATTGAGCCTCCATAAGGAAAAGTTCAAAAAATTCTGAGAAAGAAGAGAGTGTTCATCTGAAAAATCTTTTCCGCACAATTCACTTGATTGTGACTGGTACAACTATAGAAAAGAGTGTGCAGAGAACAACAGTGATGGCTCTGTGGTATCAAGAACCCTTTACAGTGAGAGGGCCAAACAGTTCAACCTGTTTATCTTATCAGAAAAGAATTGATGGTGCCCAGAACAGGATATATAAGCACATTTGCAGGAAGAAAACCCACAGCGTAAGGCCTCCGTAGCGCAGAAGAAGAGCAGTGAATGAAAGAAAGCTCAAATTAGCACAGACAGATAATTAGCCACTGCAACAGTTCGTCACCAGCAATGGTGCATTCCCATCTGTCAAAACCTAGAAGTCTGTTGGAATTCTATGGTTTTGGCAACAAAACTGATGTATAAAATTCTGGCAACTCAAAGAGGTAAAATGGGTAAAATGACTTGATATTCAGAGAGGGTCTTCTAGCCTTGAAATTCACTCTACCCAAACTGCAAAAAAGTTAAACCATCACTGAAATAAAAGAAAAAAAAAAACAAAAAATAGAGAAATGGTTTACAAAGAAACATATTCCTGACTCAAGCCTCCTCCCACAATTCTGGTTTGTCTTGAAGGACAGCAAGGGATGAGCCAAGCTGTGACTTAACGTATTTGTCAATTGCCATTCATGCTTTAAAAAACGTGCACATAATAAGAGTAATCAAACAAAAACATGCCTTGTCCATGATCAAGGACTTGTAATGCTGCTTTCTGAAGGAAGGAACTCTGATGTGAGGTTTTCATGTCTTGTTTGCTGTTCACAGAGCAACTGAGAAGTAAAACATGCAAACATCATAACCTTAGTCTGCAACATAAAGCCTTCTGGCAAAAGATCAAAGAAGATGGAACATAAAAGCTCCAGATAAGGCTTAAAACTATAAAGCTTGAACCAAAGGCATGAGAATTCACAAGGCTGTTTGTAGAAGAAATATCTCTAATAACAAGCATTGCCTCCATGGAAACAAGGCCTTGAGTCTGGGCTGGATCCAGGGAGTGCCAAAGGACAGCCGACAGTGAAGGCGCTCCAATTGTCTTTAGGATATGAATATCACAAACCTCATAGGCACCAATTCTTTTACGGAAAAGAAATAAGCATTGCAATGTGCTTCCCATTCTAATCACTAAACAGCCTTGCAGGAAAACCAGGCAATTTGTCAACAACAAAGGAAAGAAAGAAAACTTTATTAGAGAACCAGACACTGGCCAGCATGTCACAAAGAAAGGCTGCAGAATAGTTTTCCCACACACACCAAATGCTCAAAAGTGATCACTTCATAAACAAAACCTGAGCTCACAGAGCTCTGCCCCTGCACAGACATCTGCCTCTAACAGCTGTCCCCTAATAACTCACCCAAGAACCCTCTTCCTGCTCAGCAAGAGCAATGGAGCTGCTCTAAAGGATTCACAGGATGATGTCTGGACAAAGGACTCTGGTGCCTGAGCTCTAGCTATTATACATAATATTTACTAATATGCATGATCATACCATAAAGTATTTATCTTTTCTTGAAGATGTTCTGATTCCCAGTCTAAAACAGTTAATAAATTCTTTCAGTTTCTTTACTCTTGTCCACCCTTTTCCTGGTGTGAATAATTTTTTTAAACAACTGAGATGATAATTTTATTTGTTATCGTGATAAAACCAGTACCTGTTTAATGTTAATGAATCAGGAAATTCTACAACCACTATACTAGTAGGAAGAAGGAACCAGAAAAAATCTTAACTAAAATCTTTTCTCACACTTTTTGTACACATACTCCAATCATTAATTTATACTACCCTGATTTTCCCTTACCCATAAGGCAGTGTGTGAATTAATCACCCCTAAAACAAATACCTTTTACTTCAAATTATGGAAATAAATCTTTAAAATTTCATGCCAATGTGAATTTAAATTAGAGAGTATTTATAGATGAAGCCTTAATGATTTTCTTTATTCACTCATTGAATTTGTTTTTAAGCAAAAATTCCCAGCTTGCTGGCTTCCCTTTTCCCCAGGTACTCCTGCTGCAAGCATACAGCCCTGTGCTTGTGACACTGCTGCTGCCTCCAGGAGCAAAATGCAATACCCCAGATATTATGTTATGATTTTTCTGCATTATTAATCAACAGAACTAGCAGTAAAAGAGCAATTAACTTTTTTTAGCACAAAGAAAAAGAAAAGTAAATTAGGAAGTCAAACAATGAGAGATAAGCAGATTACAACTCTCATGGAAGAAACACAGCCCAGTCTTCTATGACCAAACTCCAGATAGATGAGTTTAATGTTGGAGAGATTTAGGCAGAAGGAAGCAAGTCTTACCCTGTGACTGATATTAGATATGATATTATATAGAAATGCTTCTTTCACCCTCTCTCATCCCCTTCACAGCACTGCATTCCCCTTTGAGCCCCTGTGCTTGCCTGACTGAAGGAGGAAGTGGAGAAGGAAAGCAATAATTCCTTGGGATCCAGCAATAACTTTGAACCATGAGATTTAAGGTGGAACACACTTACCTACTGCACTGAAGTTACCTCACAAGGAAAGCTTTGTGATTAACAAAGATTAACAAAGTTTCATGGAAAGCTAATATGAAGATATTACTTCATTTTGCAAATCAGACTTGGTTACCAAGTCTAGTGTCCTGTTATCAAGGCAGTGATGCAGCTCAGAGAGCACAGATCATTTTCTCTGTTTCTCATGAACAAAACCCAGAATTACCACTTTCATTCCTCTCTCCACAAACCTCAACAGCCCCATCTATCATGTTTCAAACACCTATTTACTCTTTGATAAACATCTTACAAAAATCACAGATCCAAATGTAACAGTAACAACTCCCTTTATGCTAACACACACAAAATTTTTTCCATGGATTCTACAAAAAAACCCAAGTTTTATATTAGCAGTTTATTCAGATTTCAGGTTTTTTGAAGCATGCTCTGAATCTGCAAAAAGTATTTGACTTGCATATGGAAAGAAAAAGTGCTACAACAATGCATTTTCTATTGCAAATTTCTCATACTCAGTGAACCAGCAAAACTCCTTTTCTGGCAGTCTGCAGATTTAGATGAGATATATTTGGCAAGAGGTGCCAACACAGCTTCCACTATAAATTCTAATCAATTTAATTGACTAAGTCCTTATTGGCTAGGCGGGCTATTTGAATGTAGGAGGGCAACAAAGAGCTTTAATTGCTTTAACCACAGACAGGGTACAGGGACTGAAATTGTGGTTCTAGAGAGCAACATGCTCACCAGTTGGGATCATATGGAAAGGGGAAAAAGGTCTGTGTATGTTTGCGTCCCATGCTGTGCAACCACCTCCTGCTGGAGCTGCTGGATTCAAAACCCCTCCAAGGCACAACAGCACCTCACTTGTTAGAGCAAGCTGAGCACTTTAATGAAAAAATGGTCTGGCAACATGCAGCTGAAAGGGAAGAACCCAGAGCAGAATTTGGAGGTGGAGGCTTTAATAAAAAGTACTGGTCATGGGTTTGCTTTCCGAAGATCAGGAAAAATGAATGTCTGGCTGAGACAGTCAGTTTAGCTGCATTATCTTGGCATCGGTCTGTTCTCAGTTTGCCAGCAATAAGCAAATAGTCCATTTCACACGTACTGCCAGCAATCAAAAAAATCAACTGAGTAGATACATCCTCTCTTAGGTATGGTGCTGCCACTGCATTCACTCTCAG
Organism: Platysteira castanea; assembly: GCA_013397175.1. Classification (NCBI taxonomy): domain Eukaryota; kingdom Metazoa; phylum Chordata; class Aves; order Passeriformes; genus Platysteira; species Platysteira castanea. The sequence continues at coordinate 2,336,324 of VYXC01008640.1, forward strand.
CAATCTGTTAACTCTGTTAATACGAGCTGGGATCATTTCAGAGTAATGCTGTTTTGGCTTCTCACTAAAATTAGAGGAAAAAAAAGGATTTAAAATCAGACATTAATAATTCAACAAAATCACAGCTGTTAGCTGACCTGAAAAAGATAGATTTTTTTTTTAATTATTGAACCACCTTTCGCAGATCACATCTTTAATTTTACACACAGTTTAGACGAATAAAATCCTATTGAAAGTTCCACTCAGGTTATGCTGGTCAAAAAGTTGAGGAAAGCATTGATGATACTTCTAGGCAGATTTCACTGGCCTTTACCATCATACTGTTTATAAATCATTGACTAATTTAGAACCAGAAAGAATACCCCTACTCTCTAGAAAGGGAGTGTGCTTTTTCCTGCGTAACTTCCTAATCCTCCTAGAAATAAAAAACAAGATGCTGGCATAACAAAAAACGTGAAAGCAGAAGAGGAGAACGGCTCTGAATTCCTTCTCCTACCCTGTGTCCCTCTTTTATGTTTTGAGAGATATGGATATGCTGATCCCTCTGTGTCTGTGCTGTTTCTTATTGTTGTTTCCATTAATATTAAAAGCACAGACACAATTCAGCTGATGCATATTCCCAGATTCATAAACAGAACTGAGAGTGTTTTGATCAAATTACTGTTCTTTAAGCTTCCCTCTAAAGGCCAGAAACTTAGTTGTCCAAATTTACAATTCTCTTTTCAATATGAAAGGGTGTCATGGCAAGCTAGGTGGTATTCTTTTACAGAAATTCAAAATGTAGTTTATAAACTAAAATTACATCTATAGAGTTATTTAAATTGGACTTTTTGTTTCATAGAAAAATTATGCTGCAGAACAAATCTCCCGAGGACCACACACTTCCCAAAGTACCAGCATCCTCCAAATCCCTCATCCGCTAAACTGAACAGACTTTGGCTTAGTTTTCATTTAATTTCTTCACAATGCCTGTCATTCAGACACTTGAAGTTACACAAAAGAAGCCTCTGGAGCTCAGGTAACTCTTCAGTCAATTCCCATTGTGATGGAATGGATTGCTCCCCTATTCATTTTTCATATTATTTCAATTTGGGGGCTTTTATTACTGCTATTCTCAATTTTTTTTTCAGTTTAGGAACAAAAGCCTATGATTAGTAGGTATGGATGTAATTTTTTTAATTCTGGTTTAAGGAAAACTTTCAGATATTTAAGTTTGTAGCTGTTGCCCCAGTATAATTGTTAGGGTTTTACTTGCTTCCAAATTCAGTTCTGTATCAACAGACAGGAGTTGATTTCTTTCTTTGTCATTATTAAATCAAGACAGCTGAGATTGCACTGAGAGAAATGTAAACAAAAGTTGGCATAAAATTTCAATACAGCAGCTCATTTAAGAATCAGTCCTGAAATTTTGCTGTTAATATATTCATAAGCTGGATCAAATCAGTTCAATTCTACTCTTACTTATTTGAGGACAAAAAGCATATTAAACCAGAAATTTCAATATTAGCCACTTCCATTTTTACATTAAAATTACTATTCTTTTTATTTTATTTCTTCTTTTAATATGATGGTGATAAAAACTGAAAAGGGTTTGTGAAATCCTTATAGTGAGTTATTTTTTGCTCAGTACAAATTGAAATGGCTGTAACACTTGATAACAGCATAAGAAAAATGTGGATGACTCCCCTCTGCTTTTCCTTACAGACTTAATGCGTTCTCTGGCTTAATTGTGATGTTTTATTTTAGCATTCAGCTCCAACATATCAAAAGAAAGATTTGGGTGGATGGTTGGCTGCTCTTAATCAATGGATTGAGAGCAGCCCTGAGGAGAAGGACTTGGGAGTGCTGGTGGAGGAGAAGCTCAACACAACCCGGCCTTGTGCACTCCCAGCCCAGAGAGACAAACGTGTCCTGGGCTGCATCCAGAGCACCGTGGGCAGCAGCACAGGGAGGGGGTTCTGCCCCTCTGCTCTGCCCTGGTGAGAGCCCACCTGCAGAGCTGCATCCAGCTCTGGGGTCCCCCACATAGGAAAGATGTGGACCTGCTGGAGCAAGTCCAGAGGAGGCCATGAAGATGATGGAAGAGCTGGAGCACTTCTACAAAGACAGGCTGTGAGAGTTGGGACTGTTCAGCCTGGAGAAGAGATGGCTCTTTTGAGACCTTACAGGACTTTCCAGTACCTGAAGGGTCAATATTAATGAAATCAATGAAGTGAGTCAAGACATGTCCAATCCCATCTGCAGCTTACTAGACAGAAATCTAAACTAGCTTGCTAAATCACATGTGGGACACTTGGTTTAACCAAGGCCAGGCATGGAAAACACCCACCAGCAGTCTATCCCCAAAGAGTAGCCATATGTTCATAGAGCTCTTTTGAAAAGTCAAATTCCATCCCTATTGCATCAGGCAGTTCAAATGTCACTCAAATCTTACCTTTAACTCTCCCATCCTCAGGTGAAAAGCTCCATAAGATTAAAAAATGGCTTTTGGAAGTACTTCCATAATTGCATGGCACACCAGAGTCTACTGCAGAATCTGTACTTTGAATGATACCCCACATTTTCTAACAGGAGTTGTGAATGTCAAGTGCTGCAGGTGGAGCTAATAAAAGGTTGCAATACTGTCAGAAGTGCCATTATTTTTTTTGATTCGTCTGTTGTAGAGCTACTCTAATCCAGGTTTGTGAAAGGATGAGGGGAAATCAATCAGCTTCCTGCTGCTCTGGAGCCAACAGTTTTGATGCCCTATTTTCTCTGCTAGTGTTAGTGTAAGATCCTCTGAGATATACACTGGCTCTGTTTGGAATCATGAATCAGTGTAGGAATGCAAAGGTTTTTGTGACCGTTTATTTGTTTAAATACAATGCTGTCAAGTCAAAATTTAAGTGTCAACTCAACTCATTTCCCCAAGAATTCATGTGAGACACCACAACATATCCTGTGTTAGGTGCAATATATTCTCTGCCAGCCACAGACTCCACCATTACAACTCCCATTGCTCCATGCCTAAATTACACTCTCTGGAAAGTAGTCATGAGAGGGTGATAAAGAAGAAAACATGGGCTGTCATCTCAATTCACACTAAATTGCAAGCTTCTCCCATTTCTTGAAAAAATCAATAGAATAAAAACACCTCTGAGTCAAAGTGCCAGAGCTGGGTAACCTTGGCTGGGACAGGTGGGGCTGCCATGCTCCTGTCTGCTCCCACCTCCAGAGCAGAGCACCAAGCTCAGATATTCACTGCCCTGGTGAAGCCGTCTAGGGAACAGAGAGTCCAGCCAAGGGCACCCCTTTAAATTTTCATATCTTGCCCTGATAAATTGTAGTTTATCATTTTTTTAGTATTTACCAGACTGAGTTTTCACCTGACAGAATTCTTTGTAAGCCTGCAAGGTCACTTGGATTTACATGCCTGCTGCAAGATGTATCTGCATTTTGCCAGCTGCACCTATCATGTGACAAAAGAAGTTTTAGAAGTATTCATTTCTTATTGTTTGCATTCTCACCTGATTAGAAAATAAACCCATATTATTTCAAGATTAATACACTGCCAAATCCAAGAACAGAGCCCAGTTTAGGACTGAGTTATAAGTTCCTGAAAAGCGAGTTCATTGTAAAAGTGCAGCATGACTGGTTTCATCACTCCTCTTTTCAGTGCAGCAAGCAGCTGAAGGTATCAGCTATTCTGGCTGTTTCATGCTGATGCAAGCTGCTCTTCCCAACCTACCCAGGAAGGCATCAAAAACCCCCAGTCATTAACTGAACAATTACTCCTTATAGTGTTATCATTTTTATTGCCTAAATGTTCAACATAACCACCCAGCATGTTTTGAATGAATCATTAAATTAAGAACCCTTGCTTACCTGGTCTTAGATACTATTTTGGCTTTCATTAAAAATACAGTGTTCTCATTCCTTTAATATCTTGTTCAAAATAATACCCATAAAGTTAAACTTTCCCTGGGAAATCACAGACAATATCTAAATCAGAATCAACACTTCAGATGAATCAACATCTGTCAGATATATCAGGACCAAAATAAAAAAAAAAAGAACAAAGACCAGGGCAAAGGTAAATAACTAAATAAAACAGTAAACCAGACAGTAAAATTCTAAAGAGATGTTGTCTGAAACCTTGGCTTCCGTCCTTGTATACAAGTATCTGATACTCAAGTAATTTCATGAATGATTATAATCAAAACCTTTCAGCAAAGCAAAAAATTACCACCCAAACAACAGCACTGAACTACTGTTTCCAGTGCTTCCAGCGACTGTGATCAAAACTGAAAGTGGACAAGCAATGAGGAGAGGGAGAGGGAAAAATGAAAAAAACCAAGGCGGTCTGTGATTTTACGTAACACAATTATGAAAATGCTAAACATAGAAATATTTTCTGCCATACTGTGAAATTCCATCAGCACTCATTTATTTCCATTCAAAATTCCAAACACTGGTGCATGTTTAAACACAAATATGTATGATCTAAGCAGTGAAAATATAACCCAGGCTTGAACAAATTACTTGTTTCAATACAATATCAATTACATCTTACTATTCGGTGTGAAGTTTTCCTGGTACTGCCAGTTATTTACCCATATAAAATTTTGGAAAGTGACTTGATAACTATAAAAACATTTATGCTGAAGAGCTACATACTGTGATGCAGTAGAAACAGATTTTCCTTAATGTGGGTTTTAACTGCACATAAAAGCATTGGAACCACCCATCATATTTTGCTGTTGCTCTTTGCACTTACTGTATAAACAGAATATTAAATTCAAGATAGAAACTAAGACCTTGACTTTTTCATTAAGTTTCATAGGCAGTAAGAAAAAGGCTTTCCAATTAAGAGTGCAAATTGCACAATGGTGCAAGGTTAAACAAGATTAACACATCTTAAAAGCTGTGCCCGAAGTTCCATACCCATGGTGCATCTTTGCCTGATGGAGACAGTTTTTTCACTGAGGCAATTACACCTTCAAGAAAAGAGGCACATCCCAGAGCCAGGTGGAAAGCCCTGTGCCCAACACCCACCCTGCCACTGGCACTACCCATGTCACTCCTTCCTGTGGCACCCACAGGCCAGCAAACAGAATCCTTTCAAGTCAGGATTAAAAAATGCACACAGTACTCCACATAACTACATTAGCTATATCAAATTACCCTTCCAAAAGCATCAATGAATAAAATTTCAAAATACAATTTAGAGCTAAAAGGAATGTGATGCCAATGAGGGCGTTAAACACAATGAATGACATCTTTTCCCATTAATCACAATGTTTTATTCACACACACAAAATGACCTGGCATACTTCAGGGATAGGCAAGGTACTTCTCCAGTGAAACTGCTCCTTCTTTTCAGGCTCAACTTCACTTTCTGCAAAGTCTACGAGTAATGGCTGCTGTTGAGGAGTCCCATGAAGTAGCCATGGGCCTCTCTGCACTGGCACCTTATCTGCGCATGCCATCTTTAGCAAATGAAAGCAAAGCAGTAGCCCTAGAGACTGTTCTGTCTTCCCCACTAAGGGAATTGCCATGCCAGGCACATCTCACAGGAGCCCCAAGAGGGCCCCTTGATCCCAGTGATTTGTCACCTTCACTGGGTTGGAGTGAGTACCAGCCAACAGGCTGCAGATTACAGCTTCATTATCCCACAGTCACCCCTGAAGCTGCAAAGTCCTTAACTTAGTCTTCAACAGGATCACCCAAGGTCTTTTTTATCCTCCTGATTTATTCTAGTGCTTTCCTTGAAGACCTCACAGTATTGGCCAATAGACTTCAGCTCTCTATTTTCATCTTTATCATAGCAGCTGACAGAAGTGTTTTGTCTTTTAAATCTAAAATATCTCCAAATCTTGAGAGAAGTGATTTAGAGCCATCTATGCAGGAACAAAACTAATGATAAAACCCACTTGAACAGAAACAGAAATAAATTGCTATAATAATCGGTGATCTATAACTACAACACATCAGTAAGGTGAGATAAACAGACTGTTATCTTAATGAATTTGTCTATACAAGCAATTCCAGAGTCTTCCTTTATCATATCTTTCTTGTAAGCCACACATATCAGTTTACACACATGAAGCAGCTATTGATCTCTCTGGGAAAATGTGCTTAGACAGGACTTTCAGAAATAAAAAATAAAAAAACAACCAAAAACAAGAGGAATATAGCAGAGCTGCCAAAATAGGGAACTGCTGCATTGCATTCCCTGTACACGCACACTGGGTATGTTTTAGTATTGGTTGTTGCTATCTGAAGTGTAAACTCTGTTGCCAGAGAGAAGAAAGCTGGAATGGCTTTGAGGCACAGAAAGAAAAATATTTCTCCTGAAATTTGCATCATCTGACTTTTGTAAAATTAAACTAGCTCATTAGTAAAAAAAAATTAAACAAACAACACCAAACAAATAACTCGAGAAAGGTACTGACTAGCCCTGTCAACAGCCTTTGCCCTTCCAGGGTTAGTGGAGTTAGCTGTGCTACATTCTGGGATACCACCACTGCATTTGGATTATGAGGGCTTAATTTACAACTTGTGAAGGTGTGAAACCAAGTTTCATCTTCACAGCTCCACATGCAGACATGCTCTACCCCAAGTCTTCATTGCTAGACAGAAGAGACAGAGGAACAAAATGTAGCTAAAATTTTTGCCACACACCTTTTTGCTTCTCCTTAGCATAAAGGAGCAGCACGGATGATTTAACTTGTTACTCAGCTTCCAAAACTTCTGGATCATGCTGGTATCTTAAAACCCTTCACTGTCACCACATCATTATCTTTGTTAACACCTGATTTAAATTATTATTTCACGCTGCATACATTAAGACCCAAACTACAGTAGGCTGAACTGAAGAGCAGAACATGCTGGATCCACCACCAGTCTGAGCTCCACACCTCAGATCTCTGCATCTGCAGACAGTCGCTTACACCATTCCAACAGCTGAGCCTCTAATCCTGATGGGAAGTTGGATCTCACCATTGTGATTGTTATGCATTAAAAAGCCACACTGTGCAATATTCAGGGTTTGAAACATTCAATGTGTAGCTCCTGAAATTGTAAGCCAATTAACACGACCCTAATAACAACTACCTTTTCAGGCAACATAAGAAACATACACATATTTGTACAAAAATATATTTTAAAAAATCAAGTATTCAATTGTACAGATCTCCTTAGGTGTTTTCTATACTCTTTAAATCAAAATCAAGTGAAAAAAACCCCAACACTCAAAAGATAGCTTGTCCTCTAAAATGCACAAAATGCAGATTCCACACATCTTATTGCTGGAAGCATGAAATATTAGCAAAACTCAAAGCCAGCTCTCTGTTCAGCTGTGCCCATGAGAGTTTGGGGGGAGGGCTGCATGCATACATCCATTTCATTGCATATCCAGAGACCTTTATATAATTGTTTTATTAATTATTCTTGGCCATTAAGTGAAAGGATCTTTAAATTGAATTTCTTTCTAAAATCATTATTGTTTATTAATGTACAATTATCTTACCATTGCCCATTGTTTTCTCAAGTCAAGTTCTCATTAGAACAAAAACGCATGTGTGAAAAGGTTCTTGAAGCGCAGTCAGACCTTTTGCATGAGTTTGTGCTAATTACCAGAGATCCTTTTGTTATCAGCCTCGACATTAATGACAAAAGAAGACAAGTGTAGAGTCTATTTTGCTTGAGCTAATTACTAACCATTCCCCATTCAATTTAAGCTCGGAGGAGTACAGTAATCATGACACAGTGCATTAGCTCTGTCCCAGGCAGTTTCTGCCATGCTGAGTGTTAATTGTCAGGACAGATTCCAGTCAGGAATAACAGTGTCGCAGGCATGTCTGTTCATGAGCAGCGCTCTAGGAATTTCTTTTGTGCAGTAACACAGGCCGTTTTAATTTTTTATGTAGGGGAATACTGGAAAATGTCCTCTTTTGCAGAGGCAAATGGCATTGCTCTCACTGGCTTACAGTTTTTATGATTAAACACTGTACCTAGTTAGAAAAAATTAATGAACCAGAACCAAGAACCAAAGAACATGACAGAAACTGAACAACTCACCTGGACTTTTCTTAAAGTACATATTTTGTGAAAATGTATCAATACAACTAACTGAGCTGTGTACCTTGTACCAAAAACAGGGAGCTTAGAGGGCTAGTCATAGGTAGTAAGCCATTCTGTATTATTCAAAACCCACTGAATTTGAAAAGGTTTTAGTGGATTTAGCATTGCTTCAGGGTCTTTGCAATCTTGAAAATTAATGGATTTATCGTAAATCCTCCAAAAATCATTTCACAGAATGTAATGAATAGTGATAGATATTTCAAAGTCATTAGTCTCCTCTATCCTGCGCTTTGGTGATATCACACTAAACTAAAAGCACCTGTTCTATAATGATCTAATGTATCATCAAGTCTTGAGAAGTAAAAAGGAAAAGAAGGTTCATTTCTCCCCTGTGCTCATGTATCTTTAACAAATTATCTTCAAAAAACCACAGTGCAGCCACACAAAATCTGCTCATAAATTTCTTCAGAATGTCACATGGCAAACATCATACCACCATGCCATCCTAAGAAACTTCATACATAAACACGAAATAAAAGTTTGGCAATCTTCAGTATCGTGGTTGCTTTTAGGATGATCATCTACAAGAAACCATCAGTGCAGGCATGAAGGGGCAAATTTGTGTGAAACAATCCACACTTACTCTCACAGCTTTATCCATTAATTTTCCTGGTCCAGTCTGAAAGATTATTTAATGCACTGATCAACCCAGAATAATGCTGGTTTGAGGTAAGTGACAGGAAAATACCCTGATAAAACAGTGAGTGCTGTTATTAAGCCATTAGATCTTAAAGAAGGTACCAAAGGCTTCTTATGATCTAAATGCTAATGGAGACATAACCAAAAGTGCCTCTTCCACCCACTGTTAACAAGAAAATCATCTGGTCCTCAGGCAAAATGTTTTAAATCAACATTTTGCCACATGCTAGTATCACAAAGCCATGTCATGCAAGATTAGACAGATTCCACAAATCAGCACAAACTTTCCCGAACCAGCAGGAGAACAGCAAGAGCACAAACTTGTGCAGTGTGATCCACAGCAAGGTGCTTGAAAGACTGGAGGTTTATCCTGCCTGAACACCACTCTCACAGCCTGCTGTGCATTGTAATAGTTCCATTCAAATGTGGAGATGCATTCAAATATAGATCTCAGCAGAAAAGCATCTGCTGCCACTTGCAAGCCTCAGCACAACTTTCACAGACTGACATTTCACTTTCCAGTTTAGTGCAGATACTTTCTTTAATTTAGGAAAAATATACTCAGTCCTGCCCTACAAAAGAGAATCAGTATCAGAAAAAAAGCGTTATTTTGTTTCATAAAATTAATAAGTTACTTGCACCCATAAAAGTGAAGTTAAAAGGACCACTGCTTTCCTAGGAAAACAATTTCCATGGCTGACAGTTAAAAAATATAAAATTTATATTTTTAGGAGTGTTCCACCAGCTCATTAGTAATGGTGGTCTCAGTCACACAATATGACCACATGTTCGGAGTTACACAGAAATGAAGGTGTGAGGTCAGAAGGCTGGTATCTTTTGCTTTTATATCAATCATTTTCTTTTATCTCTCTTCTCTCTGATACAGCATGGAAGTTTCTCTGCACATTTACTTCTGCATTTACAGTCATCAAACACTGAACTACTTTTGGTTCTCTTGCTGTAACAGGTGGGTTCATTGACACTCTCATTAACTTGTAACTTAAAAGCAGAGGGAAGAGAAACAGCTAATTGCTGTAGCTGATAGAAGTGGCATTTCCATAAACTGCAGCACACACACATCCTTGTAGTTTCATCTTTTCAATGTGGTACCTCCTTGTTTGATGCAGCTGAACTATGCAAGGCAGCCCATAGTATGAGTTTCAGTATAGCACAGCGGGACAGAACATCATAACAAATGAATCATCAGAGCTCTTCCAAGCGTCAAGACCTCCATTTTCCTAATTTACATTTCAAAAGGGTCTGCAGTTTGAAGTAGTAAAGAAATCATTTGCTTTTGCAAGATAAGTGCTTTTCCAAGTAGGAAACTCAGTGGTAATTCCAAAAAGTGTTCTGATTATAATTTTTGTCTGTATTAGAACAGACACAAAAGACTTTTAGAATCTCTCCATCAAAAGCTGCCCAGTATTCTGCATTTCTGCAATCGTTGACCACGTACTGCTCCCATGGAATACTGGGTCGACATGCTCAGCTGCCCTGAACACTTGGCAGAAACAAAGTGTTCTTTAAATAGATGTTTGTAGGCTACGATACAGTTAATTCTGTGGAATAAAAACACCTCCAAGAGGCATTGTCAGAAGCAGCACACAATGAGAGGACTATATAAATCTTGTCTCTTGAGATTCCTCCTAGAAGTTTTCTGGGGAACAATGGTTCTGAAGGAATTTGCAGCATTGTTCACTGGTGAGCTTCTGGGCAGAAGGAGGAGTTGGTGCCTCCAAGCTACTGCTACCTATTTGTACAGTAAGTTTTTAAACTCACTCTCCCACACTTCTGCAAGGCAGGATACTCTAAGTATGATAAAGACACATCAGTGGTCCTAAAGGGAGGTGAGGAAAGAAGCAGAGCACGTTCTCACTGTCTCTCACCCACAGAGTCTCTCTCCCTCTCTCTGCTGGAACAACAAATTCCCATCCTAGGAATGACAGTGAAGTGACAGTCAGTACTCTAACCTCTCTTGCTCTGTATTTGGGCAGAATTACATGGATCTCATTACAGGCCCTGGTGCAATTTATATTTGTTTCTTACTATTGTTTAAATGCAGCCCTGGCATTCTCAGTCCACATGAGTGTCCCTTTCTTGGCTGCATTAAGGACCTCATGCAAGGTCTCACCAACAACCCAAAATTCAGTATCCATAGGCGACACCACCCTACCATTCCCATGAAGGCTTGCATCTCTCTTACAGTGTAGGGCTCTGGAAGGCAACAACCCACAGAAAGTAGCTATGTGCATGGAAATGGCCATCAACACCCAAAACCCAGATTGGGTGGATGTGAATGTTGTGTTAGATGAATTATTAGATAGCATAGAGAAAGACATGGTCAACAAGGCTGCCATGACTGCTATAAAAACTCAAATTGCATCTGTGAATCTCCAAGGGTCAGTTAATGAGATCTACCCCCTAGGCAATCCTCGCTGGAATCCCAATATCCCAGAACAGATGGAAATGTTAAAGCAGTATCAGAAACGCGTGGTTATTGGGTTAAAAACTGCCATTCCTAAGGCACTGAATTGGTCTAAATTATAGAATCAGACAGAATCCAAATGAGACCCCTACAGAGTTCCTGAACAGGCTCAAGGAGGCTGCATGAACATATACTAGCCTAGACCCCGATTCGCCTGAGCAGCGCTCCCACCTGGCCTACCTGTTTATAGGCCAATCTGCTAGCGACATAAGGAAAAAGCTGCAAAAGATGGATGGGACACAGGACATAAATAAGTTGTTGAATGTAGCCTGGAAGGTATACCAGAACAGAGATTCAACAGATAAGGACAAACACAATAACCCCCTCCACAAGAAAAAACATGATGAAAAAAAGTCATCTAACAGATCAAGAAGGGGTCCCCCTTTTCCTCTAGCTGATGACCAGTGCGCAATTTGCAAAAAGAAAGGGCACTGGAAAAATGAGTGTCCAACACGGGCGGAAAAGAAAGCCCCAGCTCCAGAACTAACTGTGAATACAGATTGACAGGGACCGAAGGCCATTCCCGCAGCGGAGCCTTCGGTTGTAGCCAAGCTGGGGAATGATGATGTTGAATTTCTTTCTGGGGGCAACTTATTCTGTGTTAAATACTTTAAAAGGTAAACTGAGTCAAGACACTGTGAGTGTGGTTGGAGCTACCAGGGTAAGTGAAACAAGGCCTTTCTTTCAACCTTTAAGATTTAAACTGGGAAAACACTGGGTTGCTCACCCATTTCTGTATATGCCAAATTCTCCAATGCCATCATTGGGCAGAGATTTATTACAGAAGTTGGAAGCAGAAATTAAATTTTCCAAGGAGGGGGGAGTGAAAGTTATAATTCCTGAATCTAAATTTATCAGCTGCTATTCTTGTACAGGGAGGCCAAGGGAAAATTCCCAAAGAAGTTGAGGATGCTGTTATGCAAATAGTGTGGGCCAATGATTCTCCTGGGAGATCCATAAAAGCTGAACCTGTAAGTATCACACTCAAAGCAGGGGCTACACCAGTAAGGCAAAAACAATACCCTCTGAAATTAGAGGGCCATAAGGGATTAGTATCTGTGATTGAAAACTTTCTCTAGTTTGGGTTGTTAGTGGAATGTGAATCCAGGTACAACACACCAATCTTGCCAGTGAAGAAAGTAGATGGTAAAAGCTATAGATTAGTGCAGGACTTGAGGGAGATCAACAAAATAACAGAGGACATACACCCAGTTGTAGCCAATCCCTACACACTTTTGACCACACTAACAGACAAATTAGGGTAGTTCACTGTTTTAGATCTCAAGGATGCCTTTTTCTGCATTCCTGTGCACAGGAACAGCCAAGAACTCTTTGCTTTTGCATGGGAGAACCCTGAAACAGGGTGAAAGACCCAGCTGACCAGGGCAGTTTTACCCCAAGATTTTAAAAACAGCCTGACAATTTTTGGAAATCAGCTGACGAAGGAGCTGGAGGACTGAAGGAAACAAGAACCAGGAGGAGCTGTTCTTCAATATGTTTGATGACATCTTAATAGCAGCCAAGACATGAGATGATTGCATCCAGCTCACTGTAAGTCTATTGCACTTTTTAGGCCAAAGTGGATATTGGGTCTCAAGAGAGAAGGCACAGGTTGCCGGAGAAGCTCTAAGTTATCCGGGCCTGCAAATCTTCCATGGACATTGACAACTCAGCAGAGAACGGAAAGAGGCCATTTGTCACCTTCCAGAACCCCACACTGTAAGACAGATGCAAGCCTTCCTGGGAATAGTAGGGTGGTGTCGCCTATGGATACCGAATTTTGGGTTGTTGGTGAGGCCTTTGCATGAGGTCCTTAATGCAGCTGAGAAAGGGACAATCATGTGGACTGAGAATGCCAGGGCTGCATTTAAACAGCTGAAACATTCCTTGATGTCAGCCCCAGCTTTGGGGCTTCTGGACTTGACTAAGCCTTTTGAACTCTTTACACATGAGCGACTGAATGTTGCTCTAGGGGTACTGGCACAGCACCTTGGATATCAGCGAAGAGCTGTGGCCTGCTTTTCAAAACAGCTAGACAGTGTAGCCCAAGGCTGGCCAGGATGCTTGAAAGCTGTAGCAGCAACGGTCCTCCTAATACAGGAGGCTCATAAATTCACCCTTGGGCAGCACATTGTCGTGTATGTACCCCATGCCGTAAGAACAGTGCTGGAACACAAGGGGAGACACTGGCTATCCCCAACAGAATGCTCAAATATCAATCTGTGTTGTTAGAATAGGATGATGTCACAGTTAAAAACAACTTCTGTAGTAAACCCTGCGATGTTTTTATCATCCACGTTACTTGACAGCGTAACTGAGCATGATTACTTGCAGACAATAGAGGAAACTTATTCCAGCAGACCAAACCTGAAAGACATCCCTTTGGAGAGCCCCAACTGGGAACTGTATACCAATGGGAGCAGCTTCATGAGAAACGATAAGAGAATTAAAGGTTACACTGTAACCACCACAGATAGAGTCATCAAAGAAAAGCCTTGCCTCCAGATGTATCACACAGAAAGCTGAACTCATTGCGCTGATGAGAGCTCTAGAACTGAGCAAAGGAAAGAAGGTGAACAGATTCCAAATATGCTTTCAGTGTTGTTCATNTCTATCTGCAAGGAACGTGGCCTGCTGACT
>VYXC01008641.1:574-30821 GCA_013397175.1 Platysteira castanea
CTTCCCGTAGTCCTTCCGAGCTGCCCCGCACTGCTGTGGCTGGCTGTCGGCTCCTCAACACCGCGGCGATAAAGGAGGCGAGAAGGCTCCCCGCAGGGGGACCTCAGAGGATCTTTATTTACACAGTGACACACTGGTTCCCAAAGGCAGAGAGAGAACATGTGGCCTGGAGCTTGCAGTTTTATATGGGGATGAGGGAGGCGGAGAGATCACGTGGACTAATGGTCTCAGGGTGCAACAGGGAGAACTCAAGGGAGTGGCCAGGACTAGGGGCAGGGAAGGGAAAACGATGTGGGAAGGGCAGGCATTTAGCAAGAAAAGGAGTGGGGGAATACAGCTCCACACATCTTCAGAGCTATCAGGGATTGGCTCTGCCAGGCATGGTGGATGCTTCCAGCAGCTTCTCACAGAAGCCACCTCTGTGGCCCCCCTGCTACCAACAACCAGGCCCTGCAAAACCAGCACGCACCTAAAGCATTTAAACTTCGCTGTTGTCTCCTCCAAAGGGAGAAGCTCAAAACAATTTGAGAAGGGCTGAGTTTCTGGAACATCCCTGGTCATCCCTGACCCATGGAAGAAGTGGGAAGCATTTGTACAACTAAGGATAGATATTAAGTGTGAGCAGAGTCCTCCTTCTTCCTGTCCCTGGAAAGACCAAACACTCTTCTTCTCACACTCACCTTGCAAGAGTAAAATATTTCGAGCAGTGCAAAAAGCACACCCTCCTGTTTATTTAAGGCCTGTCTCCCGTTACTCTGCTAAAACCCAGTTCAAAGCTGTTCATTTATGCAAGCACAGAGACCTTTCCCCACAATGTGCTAATTCCCCACAACCTATTAAGCTGCACCACAGGCTCCGCTGTGTGCTTAGACACAAATTGCTGAGAGAAAATGTTTGAGTGCTTTTCATTTCCCTGTGTTCAGCCACAATGTGTTTACAATTGGGTGGGTTTTGAGGTAGATGTAAATAAGTTTCTCCCTGGTACACAAGTAAGCACTTTGTGCTAGATTTCCTTGCTGATTGAGAGGAAATGGATAGCAACATTACAGTGCTGTAAATCACAATTTGTGCCTGGCTCCTTGGATCATCAATTTGGAAATATATCAGAGCATATTGTTATAGAATAAACAGCACGACTCAGTCGAAGCTTTTTGGCTCCTCCGGGTGCTGGAAGCACTGCAAAGTGCTCCTGGATTCAGGCAGGTGCCTCCCTTCAGAGCAGCTAATAAACCCTGGCTCTCTCTCCCTGTCTCTAGGATTAGGCTAAATCCAATTGCATCTTTCAAAACAAATACAGCTGCTGGTTAAACAACCCTTCTGATCTAGGAAAAAAAAGTTAGAGTCAGGTTCTTCATGTCTTCTCAAATCCAGTTAAAACACAGGTGCCTGCAGGGTCTCTAATCTTATAACCTGACACATACAAAAAGTGCTCGTCAGAGCCACAAACCAATTCCTGGCACATGATGGGAGCTCTTCCCCTCACCTTTTAAAAGGAATCAGTGCTGAGGGAAGTTCTTCTCCAGGTCATTTTAATCACTCAACCAAGAGCACCGAAAATCATAATCCAATTGATCTGCCTTTGTTGTCTCCCAATATTTGAGTTGCTGACTTTCTTCTCAGCTTAAGTTAAAGCAAGATCATCCCTGGTCAATCTTGTTGACCTACACTCCTCTACTAATCATATTTAATGAAAATTGCAAGCATATTGAAATCATTTATAAGGTACAGGGGATAAGAAGAGCCCTTCTCACCAAGGACAAAACGTGACAAATCCAGGAGGCATTGGCTATCCTGACTATAAAACCAACAAATTTTTAAAGCTTTATTTATCTCTGCAGGTCACATAATGAATGATCACAATTTGAAGCATGTCTGATTCAGAGAAAGAGGTGGCCCAGCTCATTATATGCATAATAAGTAATACATAATATATAGGAAATACTGAGATAATATTGGTTTATGGCACAATTTTATGCCTTGTTTTTCAGAAGTGTATTTTTCCAGAGAACAGTCAGATATTCTTCTCTGTAAAGCAAATGTGTTCCTATGAAGACAGAGTAATCAGGCAGCCAAAAAACAGTAGTCTGTCATATTTTAATTTCTCTTCTAGCTATCTATCTATTTATCTATCTAGCGGATGAACCAGTCAATCTGCTTCAAAACCAGCTCTCTGCTTTCATTTGAGATCTTTCCTGCAGCAGCTCATGTTCCTCTGATATTTCCAGGTCAGTCCAGGACATTTCTACAATGTTTCTTCTTATCACTAAGATAAAAGTGGGAGCTGCTTCACTGGAGCCGATCCAAGCAAGGAAGGAAGAACAGGTCAAAGCTGAGAACTCCAGTGTGGCTGTGGCTCAGCAACCAACACCTGCGGCAACTTTAAAAACCTCAGAGAAATCATGGAACACAACCACAGCCCTGGAGGTCAGGAGAGCTTTGTGGCAGGACCCAGTGGGAGACTGGATGCCCGTACACAGAGGTGAAGGACATGGGAAAGACTGAGAGGCCAATGTTACAAATGTGGTGGGGCATCCCCAGGCCGCTCTGCCATCTGAGAAATGCTCGTTAGGCCTCGGCCTCGGAAACAGCCCCTGGGCTCAGCTCTTCCTGAGATTATCACAAACACTCGCTGCTCCCAGCCACCGCTGCTGTCTAACCAGCTCCTGTTTCCCTTAGGAACAGCCTTGGAAAACATTTCTCTTGCCTGAACAGGATAACATTCCTGCTCTCACACTTTCAGAGAAAGCGCCGACCCAAACTGCAGCCAGGATGAAACACTGTTATCACCAAAGCCCCTCTCTTGGGGCCCCATAAACTCCGGTCCAAAACGGGGCCCTTGGAGCTGTCCTGGGCCGCAGGGGGCTGTGACCAGAACCTCCCTCTGAGGAGGACACCTCTCAGAGCCAGGAACTCTCGCGTTTGCTGTGCTCGGAGGATCCTGGACCAGCGACGAGCCCTGGGCCGATGCCCTCACTCCTCGAGGCCTGGCCCTTGGCCCGGCGGGAGATGCAAAGGCACCCGAAGGGAGCATTTCACTGACCTCTGGGGGAATTGTTCACAGGTGCCCTGCTTGCACCCACTCTTGGTGTCTGTGTGCGTGCATGTGCGCATGTGCCAGAGCAAATCTGGGAGAAACGCTGCTCTCTGAGATGTTTAAGTGCCTTGGATAGCTAAGTAAGTCAGGCCTGTAAGGAAGGTTAAGTTACAAATTTACTTAAATGCTGCTAAGTGTTGTTCTTTTCCTAAATTGTTAGGTTCAACATAAGGTACAAGCTTATTTAAGTGTTGCTAAGTGTTGCTCTTTGCTAAGTTGCTAAGTATAACTTTGAAGTTATGAGTTAGGTTCAATGCTGTTAAGTGTTATTCCTCTGTTAAGTTGTGAAGATTAAGCTATAAATTAAATTTAAAGTATAAGTTAAGTGAAGTATAAGTTAAGTTCTGTTCCTTTGTTAAATTGTTAGGTTTAAGGTATAGGTTAAGTTAAAGTACTGCTGAGTTTGAGTGCTGTAAAGCTTTTGGGCCATGTTCCTTTTGATCCTTGCCCTCACACTGTCTTTTGTCACACCCACATCCACACCCACGGATAGTTCCCAGTTCCTTTCTCTTTTGATTGCCTGGATTTTATTTAGTTTTGCTGTTTCTTGTTTTTCCTTGTTGTGCCTTACCTGTCCTGTAGGTAGTAGAGTGAATCTTGCTGATGAACTTGTCGTGCTTTCACTTAATATTAAATCTGGCTTTTGCTCACGCCCTTGCCAGAGACTTTTTAAGTGATCTCAAACACTTGTTCGTAACAGCAGAACTGCTCTCTACCATCTCCATCACTTCCGAGGTGCCAGGAGATGCAGGAAACTGACAGGAGAAATTCACACCCCACACACCCGCAGGAAGGGCAAGGGAGATTGTGGAAAGCACAAACCTGTCAGCTTCAGCTCATTCCCTCAAACTTCCTCATCTTCTTCAGGATCCAGGCCCACACAGAACAGTTGGAGACCAGGAAAATCCATCAAGGATCTTCCAAGGGAAAACCAGACCTGACCTGATCACTTCCCACAGTGAAACAAGGGGCCTAGGGAAACACAGAGGGTGTTGTTTACCTTTTTTTAAGTAAAGTCATGGACAGAGATTTCCATAAAATTCTTCTGGCCTAAGTGGAGAGACGTGGGATGGATAAGGGCATGAGGTGGGCAGAAAATGGGCTGGAACACTGGTCTCAGGGCATGGTGATTGGTGGTACAAAGTCCCACCAGTGGGTGGTCAGTCCCAGTGATGACCCCTGGGGACTGGTACTGATACTGTGATGACAGGACAGAGAACACCCTCAGCAGGTCTGTAGACAGTGTCAGACTGGGATGTGACCTGGTACTCTGAAGGGCCGGGCTGTGATCCCAGAAGTGGCCAGAGCCCAGGGCAAACACCTCCAGTTGGTCATAAACTGGAAAATATTGCTCTCCTCAGTAGCCTAATGGGAGGGTGGAGAGGAGGCAGAGCAGACCCTTCTCAGAGCTGTGCTCCAGTGGATAAAGAGGCAACAGGCACAAGCCAAAACGTGGCAAATTCTGATTAGATAGAAGGAAAAATGGTTGCCAGTGGTGTGGTCAAATATTTGCACAGATTTCCCAGGGACGCTGTGAAGTTTTCATACTTGCAAACAGCAAATCCTGGCTGGAAAACGCCCTGAGTGACCTCCTGTACCTGTACCTGTCCTGACTGACGTTGGACTTGGTGACCCTTGGAGGTCCCTCCCAACCTCCCAACTTCCCAACCATGTTATTCTCTGTCTCCAAGATATGGCAGCACATCCAGTGCTACTGTTTGTCCTGGATGGAGTAGAAAAGCGAGGAGAAGAGGGAAATTTGTTATAAGGCACATGTGTCTGGGTTAGCAGTTCTCTGACATTCCCTTTCAATCATTAGCCACAGGCCATTATTTCTGCTTGTCTGAGTACCCTTGACGTGTACGAGGTAAAAAAAATAGAATAAAGTGCCTAAAATGTTTTGCCAGTGAGAAAATTTGATGATAGAATGTCTCCTCAAACTGTCCTTGTCCTGTGTTCACCTGCCTGGGAAGTTTTTAACTTCTCTTACTTTCTGATTTAAAATATCTCTGACTTTGTCCACTGTGCATCCCAATTAGACAGAAGAATAAGCTGTTGTTAAGCTGTATCTTGTCAGACTCTCTTGCAAGATCAGAAAAAAAAGGAGAAAGTCTGCTGCCTTTTCTCCTTTCTTATATGACTCAGAGCTCTTGCATAACAACTACAGCAAAGTCATGCCTTGATGAGAGAGGTCAGAGCCTTTGGAACAGAGAGGAAAAATTCAGTCAAAAAATCAGTTCTGTATTTGGAACAACAACAAAAACAAGAAGCCTTTTCAAAAGAAAGGTAAGTTCATAAATATTTTGTAAACCTTCTGTAAGCTTGATTAGGAACCTGAAAGTGCCTAACTTTATTTAATATCCTGCCAGCTTCAATCTGTCTTTTACTCTTCTAAGCAACTGTCTGCACCAGGATCCTGTTCCCTGTCCTTGGAAAACACGTGTTAACCCTATTAGCAGAACAGAAGGGAAAAGCTGAAGTGAAAAGCTCCTCTCCCTTGATCTGCACAAACACCTTGAAAGCTGTTGACATGTTTGGATTAAGAGTCTAAGTCTGCAGCATGCTGGAGCTACACATCTGGCATTTCTAATGACACTGTTTCAGGAGGCTCGATAAACTCGGAATCTTCACCTAATGGTGAGTTGGCAGTGAATTAGTCCCTTCAAACCTGACAGAAACTATCCAAACTCCAAGTTAACTGACATCTTTTAACTGTGTTTTACCATCTTTCATCAATGTGTGAGCAACACTGTGATGGAACAGGCCTTCATGTCAGTTAATTTCTTTAATTATTGATACTGCATCCAGCCTGGGGATCCCAGCACAGGAAGGACGTGGCGCTGCTGGACCAAGTCCAGAGGAGGCACCAGGATGATCGGAGGGATGGAGCAGCTCTGCTGGGAGGGAAGGCTGGGGGAGCTGGGATTGTTCAGCCTGGAGAAGAGGAGTTCTGGGGTAACAGAGAGTAGGTTTAGATGGGCAATTGGGAAGGAATTGTTTCCTGTGAGGGTGGGGAGGCCCTGGCACAGGGTGCCCAGAGAAGCTGGGGCTGCCCCTGGATCCCTGGAAGTGCCCAAGGCCAGGCTGGACAGGGCTTGGAGCACCCTGGGCTAGTGGAAGGTGTCCCTGCCCATGGGGGTGGAATGGGATGAGCTTTAAGGTTCCTCGAACCCAAACCATTCCATGATTCTGTGACTCCTCTGTGATTTATTGGTGACTCTAAGTGTTGCAACAATTTGCTGCTATACCCGAAACCACCATTCCCCATCCCAGGGAGGTTTTCTCCAAAGGCTTTTCCAAAGCTTTCAATCCCTTTTCTAAACACAGGTTTCTCTCTAATGAAGCCCCCTGTGGGCTGGGATGGTTCCGTGCATCCTTGCAGAGCTCTGGTATCCCCAGGGTCCAGGTTCTGATCCTAGCCTCACTCAGCCAGAGCCACCCCGGCCAGGCATCCTGACGGCTGCTCCCAGGGGATGCCCTGGGGCAGGAGGCTGGCAGGGATTTGTTCCCCACGAGCTGCAGCTCCCTGTGCTGGGGAGACCGAGCCCCTGTGCCAAGCCAGCCTTCTCTGGGGAACAGCCAGGGCCCTGCCACCCCGCAGCTCCCTGCCAGGCCCAGCTTTGGCAGCTTCCAGGCTGCAGGAGTGGGGCACTGGGAGCTCCTGCCCCACCAGCAGCTGGAGGAGAAGCAGCAGGGACAGCATGCAGACAGTGCCATGGCCACTTAGGTGGCCACTCAGGTCTCTGTCCCTGCCACAGCCATGGTGTGGAACACCACTCCAGGTCCTTAGGTGTGCAGGTGACAGTCACGGCCTGGAGCATGGCCAGGCATCCACTGTCACACGGATGATGGGCACATCCAGAGAAGCAGAACTTGCACCCAGTGGGAAGCTGAAGATGTTTTCAGCCAGTTTTACACTTCCCTGAAGTATTTCCTGAGACTTTTAGAAGCTGACAGTCTGATTTCCAGCACACAGTCTTTCCTGGGGTGTGGAAGGAGATGCCCAAGACACAGTCTTACAGTTGTCTGCTAGAATGCCAGCACCAAAAGAATGATAAAATCACTTTATTTCACATTTTATTTTAGAGGCTGGATAAGACAGAGCAGAGGTGAGGCCCTTCCCACATTTCCAGATTTTCCCTTTCTCCTGTCTCCTAACTATTTTACTGACACACACGGTAGCTGTGTAAATATACTTCACCTGAAAGATTGGTGAGGAAAAACTCCATGGGAACTTGGGGGACGATCAACTGAAAACCTGTTTCTTAATGCTTTACACGATAAATACAGTATGGGAGAAATTGTCCAATGTATTTTGAGGCCAAGAGTGATTCTGTTGTCCTGATATGACAATAATAGGTACCTGCAGAAAATGATACATTGATCACAGAGCGATGAGGCTCTGTGAGTAAAAATTAATAACAATCATTCCAAAACTGCTGAAGTCCAGGATTGTTTTGGACATCCATAAGAGCATGGAAAAGAGGCCATCACACTGTTTTTTTCTAGTGTGTTCTCAAGTGCTTTTGTCTGGTCTTGTATTTCTGTATGCAAGCCCAGGCTTGCAGGATAAGCACAAGCAGAATTAACACATCATCCATGACTTCTTAAAACCATGTAAGCACTAAATTCCAGGTGTATCATCCCTACCTAACTCGCCCATCAATCATCATTTTTCCCTGTGAAGGGCTTTCCTAGCAAGACAAATGCACGAGGAGGTGGAGTGGATACACTGTTCCTTGAATTATTCTCACATCTGTGCTTAAATAATCAACACTTCCATCCTCTGGGAGTATTAAGGTGAGCAAAAATCCCCCCTTCCCCTTAACTTGCCTTCCTTCCATGCACAGCAAAGTCTCACAGACAAAATGGTTTTTAGAGAGTGGAGAAAACAATTATTTTACCCTTCACGTAAACAATATCGAGCCATGGTTCATCTTACGAGGAAGTACAGAGTGTCACTAAAGAGTGACACTAAAATGCAACGCAGTTTTGAGGAGAATAATAGCTAAAAGAAATATGAAAGGGATGAATTCCTTCTTCATATTTCTGTGTCAGTAACTCTGAAATTTCACCACCATTGGAAGAAAAAAAAAAAGAGCATTTTTATATTTTTCAAAGCAGTGGGAGCAAAGCTGTGGCTGTGGAGATTAAAACCAAGAACACAAATCTCACTCCTGTTGGTATTTTGAAGATGGACTGGTTTTTATTTTAATTTTTCCTTGAATTTGTGTCCAAAACTTTTGTTGCCAAAATTTCTGCATTCTTTTATGTCTCGTAAGAACAAAGTTTTGGATTTAAAATCTGCTGCTAAAAACACCAGCTGCAGATAACCCCATAGGCTCATCTAGACCACGAGTGCATTTTCACCTTGTCTCTGCCGTGTGGAACCCAGCAGGTCTGATTTCCCTTGTAACCAAAGAAACGTGTGACAAAACACTTTGGGAATTGGAGGGAGATGCCATTCCCAAGAAGATCTTTGTGTGTCTCCAGCGCAGAAGTGTTTGACAGGATGGAAGTAGAAAAGTGGAAACACAGCTGAGAGAGCTGGAAGGGATTTCAGAGGGTGCTTCTCTGTCTGCAGAGAAATCTGGGATGTGCTTGGCACACCTTGTGTTCTCCTCCACCTGTGCTCCCAAATTATCCAACACAATCCGGGGGCGACTGCTCCTTGGCTGGGGACAAGTAGGAGATTGCCTGGAAATTGCCAAGAAGGCTGAAAGATGGGAAGAGGAAAATTTTTATACAAAAACACATGGCAAAAGTAAGGATTTTCCTTGGCTTTAATATAAAATGCTGCTGGAGTACATAAATTGGCAAATACTTGTGCTGCTTTATTGGGACAAATGGCTGTTGTCTGCTTTAATATACCCCTAAGTATTTCAATAAGGACACCAATAAGTCTGGAATACCTGCTCTCTTCTGAGATTGATATAAACAGCAAAAATACACTCCTTTGTTCCTGCATGCTGGGACTAAATGGCTTTTAAACACTATTTTTGTATGTCTGCGTGGGAGCAAAGTAACAAAAGAAAATTAAAGAAGTCTTCCCACCCCCATCCCTTCTTTCAGTTGAGCTAAGGACGGAATTGTGCATCTTCCCCAGAAATATTCTCCTGAACGTCAAAGAAAGGCTGGCTCTTAAGCAGCCTGTGGATTCTTTTTTAATGGAATCTAAAGTTATTATCCTATTTTTATTGGAGACATCCTGTGTGCACATGTACTCATATTTAGGGAATGTGGAAAATGTGCCAAGAGAAAGTTATCTATAAAACACCTCTGTGTGTAGGAGCTTTGCACAGTAGGTACAGACCTTTGACTTACTCTGAATTGGCTTATTACCACAGTCTGGCAAAATCACAGAATCATGGAATGTCCTGAGCTGGAAAGGACCCACCAGGATCATCCAGTCCAGCCCCTGGCCCTGCACAGACACCCCAACAACCCCACCCTGTGCATCCCTGGCAGCGGTGTCCAAACGCTCCTGGAGCTCTGGCAGCCTCGGGGCTGGGACAATTCCCTGGGGAGCCTGGGCAGTGCCCAGCACCCTCTGGGGGAAGAACCTTTCCCTGATCTCCAGCCTGACCCTCCCTGGCCCAGCTCCAGCTGTGAAATGGTGCTGCATTAATGTTCATCCAGATTTTGATGTTAACCTTCTCCTGCAGTTTCCACATTTTAGCCCTACCATTCCTCTGGATGATGTTAAACACTTAACAAGTTCCTTCTTCCTGGACTACCACGGCAAATATTTTGTTGGGGTTGTCCTCCCACTTATAAAGGGATAATAAAGTCAACCTACTATGATTGAGTTTAAATTTGTCTCTGAAATACATCTGGCTCAGTGCTGTTGTCTGATAGATTTGGTTGTGGCTGGACTCCTCACTGGAGAGATACAAACTGCTTGGAACATT
Organism: Platysteira castanea; assembly: GCA_013397175.1. Lineage (NCBI taxonomy): Eukaryota > Metazoa > Chordata > Aves > Passeriformes > Platysteira > Platysteira castanea. Next base: position 10,580 of record VYXC01008641.1, read on the forward strand.
CCCAAAGTGTGGCATTTTATGGGATAAAAGCCTGGGAATCTGGGGAATTCTTCAGGCAGGCAGGGGCATTAAACATCAGCAGATTTCTCTATCCAGCACTGAACATGTGTATACATATATATATATACACACATATATATAATATATATGATCAGCACCACTTTATTGCTGCTGTCTCATGAGAACTTTCTAACTAACTTTCACCTTTCCTTTTGCTGACACACAGACCCTGGAGCACCTAATTAACTCCTGAAAGGGAGAGTTTGGCCCCTTTGGGAAATATTATCCCAGCTTCTCTCAGGATTAACAACATCCTCACAGTGAAGATCCCAGTGCTCGAACAGGCTCACCCTGAATATTTAAATTCTATGACAGAGGGCTGCTCTGCTGTGCCACTTTGGGCACAGCTGAGATCTTATAAAAATAGGCCCAGGATTTATTTTCCACTGTGTAAACAGGGTGGAATGGCACAATTTTAGTTCCATGTGGAAGCACAGCCATGTGTTCAGTAAAGCTGCCTCACGCACTGCAACGACAATTCCTTGGTTCGCTGCCAAAGCCTGGAAACAGAGAAAAACCAGGTACTTGTGTAAATACACATCACATTAGTTCCCTTTAAAAACCTCTATATAACAACTTATTTCACATGAATACATTTGCAGTTTTCCCTTCCTTTCCACCACAGCACTGCAAGTTACTTGTCTTGTTACGAAACATGTCAGTCCTCGTAAGAACTCAGTGGTTTAGAGATAAAAAGCAAATATAGAATCTCACAAAGTCTAATAAAATCTGACAAGCTGTTAAAACCATAAGAGTTCTGTTAACTCTGGCTTTCCTGTGCTCGTGGAGGCTTTGCCATGACAGGGTTTTAACAGGACAGAACATTTAAGCTGTTCCTGCAATCAGCTGCCCTGTGGTAGGTGATGACACTCATATCCCATTAGAAGAGCAGCAAGTGTATAATTACTGGGATTTCAAGGAAAAAAATACTGATATTCATGTACAGGGGTTTAAATTATCCCCAACGTGAGGTCCTTTTTTATGCTGTGAAATATCAATTAAATATATTTATTGGAAAATTGCTATTGAAAAGCTGGAATGTTTACTCGAGTGACTAAGCACTTGTAGGAATAAAATGTTAAGTTGTGAAAATGCTGTTGTAACAAGGTCATTAAAAGATTTTGAGGCTTCTAATGAAGGAGCAATATTCAGTTTCTGGGTTCGGTTCGTTGCTATCACTGGTGGGGTAGCATCCACCAGAACATTTTAAAAAATATCTCTTCACTGCACATATAGCGACAGAGTTTAACCAAAAGAGGTGAAATTACAAAACAGATCACTAGGTAATTTCACAGATTCTCAGCAATAAAGAGAGACTGCAAATACTGAGACCCAAATTCTTTCACTGGCTCAGGAAGTCACTCAAGGTCAGCGTGTGGAATCAGAAGGACACTTCCAGCCCCAACAGTTTCATGATATCTGTCTTTCTTTTCCTTGGGAAAAGAGGGAGACAATGGACATTCCTTTGGGTGGTGTAGTGCATGATTTACAATCGTAGTCTTTGTTAGAGGGATTGCTTGCTAGATTCATTTAAAAATAAATACATTTTAATTGGGCAACTTCAGGATCTGCCTCCAGAAGCTGCTTAAAAATGATCAGGTAAGTTCATAAATATTTCTGTTATTAAAGAGCCTCTTGGCCCCAGCCAACAGAGGAAGTTCCACTCTTCTTTGCTATGGCCCAAACCCACTTTTCTCATAAACCTTGACCATTTGCCTCAGAACTTCTGAAACTGAGCCAAAGAGTAACAAACTTTTCTTTTTTTCCAGAAAGAAGGAGAAATACGACACAATGACCTTGCAATTTCCACAGCCCCAGCCAGCCTAACCCTTGAAAAATGCAGCAGCGAAGTGAGTAGAACAGCTTGTGGAAAAGCCTGACATTCCCCACAGTTCCAGTTACACTCCCGTGCTCAGAATGGCCATTGCACCAGAAGGTTGGCCCAGATGACAGGAAAATAACAGCAAAAAAGAATAAACAACCACATTTATTTCACTTTGAACCTACGAGCTCTTCCAACAGCTGAACCTTGTCTCATTTGCAGCACTCTATTTCTACATTATAACTTTCTCATTAGGACAGTAGTCTGCCAGACCTTAAATAAGCCCTTTTACTGAGAATATAAGGATTAATCCTTTCTGCTATTACTTTCAATATTCCTCGTTAAAGAGCCACCCATATATGACATTTATTAATGTGTGTACACTGCATATTAATTCAAATTAAGTTCCACAGTGAGTAATGCTAAGGCCCTCAAATTAAGTGATTTAATTCCTTTCCTCATCTAATTGCTGAGACTATTATTTAATGCCTCTTGTTTTTCCCTCTATTAATCTGTTTGCTTTATTAAATTGCATTCAGTTGTTCCACTCAGAACTTGAACAATTAAGAGGCAAAGTGAAGGTTTTAAACAAAGGAGTGAAGAGTTTACATGGAAGGAGAAGAAAAAAGGTGGTGGAGGAAACATCCAGATCATGGGGTACCTGTCACAAGTGGTCCTCTATAAATGAGGGAAGAGCTGGAAAGGGTCAGTGAAGCAAAAGGGTTGTTCATAATGGGAAGGAAGATAACCAGGGACCTGGAATGCACTGGTGGTGTTGGACCCCAGGGGGGCTGCACAGGAAAACAAGGAAGAAGTTGCGGGGTCCAGCCCAGCCTGGACTGGAGCTGACACAGATAAACTGCTAAAGCCAAAAAGACAAAACTGTGCTTAACATTTTAATTTTAAGCATAATTGTGTCACCAGGCTTTGCAGATGCTGTTGTAACTAATGGTTACGAGCCCACACTGCTCTGAGAAGCTTCTCCCTCTCAGTGTTCCCTGCCCAGGTCATTCCATTTGTGAATTTTTGCTTGCATTTAGCATGCAGTGGGGTTTTTTATCATCTTATTTTTCCCCTTCTTTCCTCTCCTCCTGAAGGAAAGAAGCAGGGTATGTGTCTTTATGTGGGATAAAGACATGATCCCTGTTAATTTCTAAGACTTTCCCATGACAAGGATAGTTGCTGTAAGTATAAAATCCCAATTCTTTTTAAAAAACAATTTAGCCAAGGATGAAATAACTAAATAAATTGAGCCTTATTTCACTGTAATACCTATGGCTGTGATGCAGTCTGTAATTGCAGCATTTCTCTAGGTCTGTTCACAAGGAATGTGCACGTGTTTGAAGTTCACATTGCTCCTGTTGTGACAGAAACATTCCGTGCAATAAGGAGGTAAAATGACTGCATCATTTCTGCAAACGAGTGCTGTGCTCAGGAAGGAGCTGGGCAGTGGCAGAGAGACCTGCCCTCCTCTGCATTCACAGTCTCCCCTCACACTGGTAATTGGATGCAGAGCCATTTCCACGCTATTTTTCCCATCAGCTTGGAAAGCACCTTATGTTTTGCCCCTGACATCAGTCAGTGTGGACACACAGTGTGAAGGGCAGCAGCAATAACGTGGATCCCTGCTCTGAATTCCAACAGAGGGGTGTGCTCTGGTGGTACCTGACTTCCTCAGGAGAATCCAGCACTGCTGAGCCAAAATACTGCACAAAACAGCCCATTGTCCTTCAATGTCCTGCCAGTTGCTGTCATTTCAGTGGGGGGGTGGGGGGAGGAAGTCACAAAAAAGTCTTGGTTTCAGTTCCTTTCCACAAATTATAAGCACACAGTGAGTATTTGATTTATGTCAATCTGCCATTTCAATCAGCAGGAAATAGCAGTGTGTGAGTGGTAGACAAGCTCTTTGCCACAACTGTTTTCTCTGCCATCCCACAAAACTTACCTGTGGACATTTGCTGGATATTCTACCTGCACAAATCCATACAATCGTGGAACGGTTTGCACTGGAAGGGGCCTTAAATCTCACCTTGTTCCAAACCTCTGCCATGTGCAAGGACACCTTCCCCTAGACCAGGGTGCTCAGGGCCTAAATTAACTTTAGGGAGTGGAGAAAGGAAGGAAAACATAAACTCCTTGTTTCTTTCCACTTTTTTTCTCTGTGACAGGAACAGAACCCAGGGAATTGCTGGAGCTGGGCCAGGGAGGGTCAGGCTGGAGATCAGGGAAAAAGGGGACCCCTGCCAGAGGCTTCTCATCTCACCAGCAAGGCCACAGGGATCTTCCAAGTCCAGCTCCTGGCCCTGCACAGGACAACCCCACCATTCTTTTGCAGGTCCAAACTCCTCTCCTCAGCAGCTGCGTGCCACAGCAACAGTTGCTTTTCCTCCCTGAGCATCACCCTGTCCACCCTAAAACACTCAGGAGTGGGGCAGTCCTGCTTTTCAGTGGTGTTAAAAACAGAGGAAATGATCCCCTCTGAAGTGTGAGCTGGGGAGTGGGGACTGGGACACAGAGCAATCTGCTCCTCCTTGGTCTCTCTCCAAGCATTTCTCACTTCCAAAGGTTTCTGTTTGCACAACCCTCTGTAGACCTCAGCTTTGCTCTAAAGATGTGAACTGGTGGCCTCTTGTTTGAGCTGTGATCCTCTCTATATTCCTCAGAGATTGTAGCTATAGACTGATCTTGGAACCAGAATCAATCTTTTTTTGCAAGCAGAAGGGTATTTTTACATGACAAAGCTTTTGTTTTAGGATCTCAGAGCTTTGCTCGCTGATGCCTACAAGAGTAATTCCTACTTTTAAATTTTTTTTCCACACATTTGCGATTCACCTCATGAATTTTCCTCTGGTGGATTCTCTGTTGTCCCTGATAAGATCCATGAGAGCAACTCTGATGGTCCCTAATCTGAAAGAATAATTGTTTCTTGGACTTTTGGTTTGCTTAGTTCTTTTTTTTCCCCCTCTCCTATAAATCTTTAGCTTGAATCACTGGGCTTATATAACAGACAAATCTGGCCCACTGCAAACAAAAGTGTGCTGTGTTTGCAAACCAAAAATCTTCTAAAATAAAGCTGGAAACCAGTGGAATGTCTGTGAAGTGGAGCTGCATCCATTTCTTTAAACTCAGTTAATTCATTTCAGCCCCTGACTGAGTTTATCTGAGTGACAGAAAAGGGCTTTATTACTGTTGACTTCGGTTAAGAGAATGCACAATGAGATCCTTTAAATGACTTGGATGTGTTTGGACAGCTAATATCTCAAAAAGTCTATTATCTGTATTGACTACGACACTACAGAATGTTATAAAATTAATTATATTCTTCATAGCTTAACAATGATTGCCTCATTTAGAAATATAATTACCTATCACTGAGGTTTTCAGCCAGAAGGGGTTTTTTTTTTAGCAGTGTATAATAGCTTCGTTTGTAGGCTTCATTTAAATCCTTTGCTGCTTTCTTCTCCTCCTCGTAAAAGTTTGATATTTTTAGTTGAATTTTTCTTTTTTGATGCCAAAGTTTTATTCCAGGTATTTAGTGTTGTTATACACAGACTGACACTAAAGGAGCAGCCTGGCCAATAAAACAAGGAACTGCCAAGTGCCAGCATGTTATGGGATGCTCTGGGATATTCTGGGATAGTCTGAGAAGTGTTCTCCTCCTCAAGATTTAAAAGAAGGGAAAACTATTATTCAGGAAAAAAAACTATGATCCATCTCCTGAAAGGGTCATTCAAAGAGACAGAAGTAAGAAAATGAAAACCTGATGATCTTTCCCATGATTTTCCAAGAAAGCTCTTTCCAGGATTTCTGTTTTGATTTCAAGTTGTTTTTTAGAAGTACAACCATTATCCTCACAGGCACACCAAAACCAAACCCACACGATGCAAACCATAATTTCTATGTGCATTTAAAAAGCACAGAAAAGATAAAATAACTGCTAAACATTGCCAAAGTTTATGTCAAGTTATGCAGATGATGGCTCCCCTGCCATCCTGTTCCCAGGTCCATCTCTCTCCAGCCACCGAGGCAAGAAGAGGTTGAGAAATACTGAAGAAAGGCAGATAATGCACTTTGTTCCTATTATTTTTCCTGCAGACACAATTCTTCCCCCTCGATCGTATCAGAGCTCATCATTCTCCAGAGCCATTAATCTGGCATCTGTATCGACAGCGTGGGATTGTAAAAGATGTTATTTATTTCCTCCTGCCCTCCAGCTCCAACAGGAGAGAAATACTGAGCTGCCCCCACCTCAGGAACCAAGTAATAAGAGAGGAAAATGATGGAGTGTGATAATTTAAGCACAAAGAGATCAGATCCTGGCACTCAATACATTGGTTTTGCTTAAAAACTGCAGCAGTTCTGTTGGGTTTGTTCAGGTTTAGCTTCAAATTAGAATTTAGATGTTTGGATTGAAGCTGATTTAGCAGTTGAGATGCTGCTTTGTTTCAAAATCTCTCTTTAATAAAAGACACCACTAAAACTGGATGGATCAGTAAAATAAATACAAGAGCAACACTTCCGTGGCTTTTCATTCCCTGTCTCTGCTGCGGGTGATTATGGAAAATACATCTGTAAAACAAACACAGGCTGCTTCTTCTGGAGGCACAGCGTGTCAAAACAAACAGCACCAATCTTGGGCTCAGATTTGGGCTTTTTAGCATAACCCCTTAAATCCAGCCTAAAATCCAGCCTAAAATTCAACCCTGCATATAGATATACTATTGTATATTGATGGCCACTGTGATGCCTGGGGTGGCCACCTGAAAAACAGAGACTAGACAGGAATAAGGGAATAGAGGCAGGTATTTATTGGAAGGGCCTTCAAAGGTACCCCCTGGGCAGGCCAGAGGCTACTCCCAAGATGGACCCTGGGTCACGAGTTCTTCACAATTTTATAAGTTTGGTTCATTTGCATGTGGGGGTTACTTCTCCAGTTACAACCCCAGTTAATGGTGTGATTTCCCCAAGCTTACCCCCCTTCTAAGATGTTGGTTTACACATTTTGGGCCTAGGACAGCCTGGGTGTCCTTGGAGAGGAGGCTTGGAGAGGTTTGTTGTGTCTAACCAGCATGAGAGAACAGCAGCTAACAGGCCACATGAAACTTCAGAGTTACACACCAGGCAGTGCAGGATTTGAAAAATATGAAAGTAAAAACCTAAGGCATCATCTGTCACAGACTCATGAACTTACACTGAATGCTTTCACACATGAGCTGGACACCTGCAGAACCCTTTAGCTGAGCATTTGGGAAATTGTTATTTCCTTTTTATAAACTGAGTCTCTCAGTTTGCTAAATGATCAGCAATTTTCAGAAAACAAGCAGTCTTTAATTATATCCCCATAGCAAAATGCAGAGTAATTTAGAAATTAGTTAATGCCTAATATTTTACAGATATTTTTGTTGTGAGGGTGGTGAGGCCCTGGCACAGGCTGCCTAGAGAAGCTGTGGCTGCTCCTGAAACTGTTCCAGGTCAGATTGGAGCAAACCGGGCTAGTGGAAGGTGTCCCTGCCTGTGGCATGAGGTGGAATGGGATGAACTTTAAGGTCCCTTCCATCCCAAACCATTCCAGGATTCCATGATTCTATCTGACATATTTTTTTTTATGTGGGGACAGCCTCTCTGCTAGAGGATGTTATTTTATTAGAGCTGAGCTTCTTTCCAGCAGGGAGAGGTCCATCAGGAGAGAGCCGGCAGCTGAGTAAGGGATTGGTGGTCCAGGTGTGGATGCTGGATGGACTCAAAGTTCTGCTCAGATTTGAGGGAATGACTGTGGGAGAGGGCTGGGCTTGTCCCACTGATGATCCCCAGCCCCGACCAGGGCACTGGCGACCTGAGTGACCCTTGGGATTTGGGAGCAGCCATCCAGGGAGGAGAACACCTGGGCACCAAAGTCCTCTGGGTTTGCCTCCTGCAGCACAGCCGAGAGGGAGGAGATGAGCTGTGCTGGGAACTTTGCCTTTGGAAATGTCACTCCTGGCAGGTCTAAAGATCACCTAAACAAGAATTTGGGGGAATCTCTCTGATCCTCACCTGGAGAGACTGGCTTTTCTTGGCCTTTTTTGTAACCTTCTGTACAGTTCCTACAAAACCTCCAGTGCCAGCCTCTCCCCAGTGATTTTGTCTCTCCAGGACTGTCCCTACACAGAGCCAAAAATGGTGGAACTGCTGAGAGGTGTGTTCCAGAAGGACTGTGCCACACCTGCAAAAGAACCACAGGGAAGGATCCATTCTGCCTTCTAAGGGATTCCAAACGCCTGAACAGGCATGAACACTTTTATCCTCATCCTTTTCTTGCCCAAGTGCAGGGAACCTTGGGCCACTGCATTTCTCCTTCACAAGAAATAGGAAATCTCCAGGATCACCACCCAGGGCATTTCCTCTGAGCACTGCTCAGTGGACTGGACCATTTTCAAACAGACTCTGAGCTTTGAAAGTCTTCATTTCAAGACTGTATGGTTTCATGCTCTCTCAAAGTAACAAAACAGAGGAAACATCCTCTGAAGATCCCCACGCAATGCAGGGGGAAAAGTAATTTAATCTTGGATCGATATTTGCAAGTGGTAAGTGGAAATTGCCACTCAGTGAGGATTTTGGCTCACACAGTTCCATTTCATTCTGCTTTTGTGTGGTGCAAATCTGGGATAACGTTCCCAGTGCTGGATTGTGCAGAGAGAAAAGAGGTACTTGCACTATTTATTCTCTGCTCTGTGTTAATATAGAACCTTTATTCATCATATACCATATTTCATATGTGAGATTTCATCTGTACCAATAAAATATATGGTAAATGTTGAATATATTGGGGTGCCAAACCATGGATTCAGCTGTGCAGTTGAGCAGGTCACAAGCTTAGCTCTTGTTTTGCCATTTGGTGAATATGAATTTCACTCTCATATATAAATCTATTCATATATATATAAACACACATAAAACAATAGTATCTGTTAAATAAGTAGAAATTTAAAAGAGTTGTGGGCTTACTTTTGGGGATTTTTGTGTGTTTTTTGTTGTCATTTTGGTTTGGAGCTTTTTTTTTTACTTCTTATAGCTACAAAAATTAAGTAAATAGAAAGCAGACTAATGGCTGGTTTAACTCACTTCACCCCTGACTCCTTTTGCCCCTTGGGTCAGTGGTTTGTACAAGATCCAGTGCAAACAGGAAAAGATTCCAAGGGTGAAAGTTTAGGGAACTCACCTTGCACCAGCCACAACACGTGGAGGCGTCAGAGCTGTGCCAGCAGTGGAGGAATTTGCTTAATGACAATTTTCCCCAGGCATCCCCTGCTGTCACTGGTGGATCCCAGTGCAGATTACCCATCAGCCAGCACAAATTTGCTTTTTAATTGGCCTGTACTGCACCTGCCACATCCCGGCTCCCCGGCCTCCGAGGCTCTGGCAAAAGGAGGAAGGTGGGTGTCTGGGGGGATTCCATTTAATGCATTCCAGGAAGGGCCTGCACAGCAACAATTAATGCTTAAAAGACAAGAATAATGTGCGCCAGCACGAAGTGATGAGGAAGAGGGAAGGGGAGCTGGGGAGTAACTAATGAACAAGATTAATTAGCCACAGCAGAAAGATGTAAAGCTCCAGTGACTTCAGGGGGAAGCTTTAATTCTGTTGACTTTTGTGGATCCTGGGAACAGCCCAAGAAGTCCAGGAGCAGGAAATTCAGCAGCAAGGCTTCATTTATCCAGGCTTATTTTTAAATGATGCCAAAATCAGTGTGTTCTGGAGGTTAACTGTGAACAACCAGGCAAGGGAACCACAGGCAGTGGATGGGAGAGGCTGGCAAGACCCAGGAATGTGGGTGCAGTTCTCCTTCCCAGGCATGGGATGCTCCAGCTCCCCTTTTCCCACTTCCTAAGAGTAAGAAAATTGAACTTCAGTTGTGAAAGTTGGTTAGAGACTGCTCAGTTTTGTTCAGATGTCCCAACTATTTATTCTCCTCCCTCTTTTCCAGAATGGTTGGGCTCCCCTTGCTCAGCTTGCTACGGAAGTCTCAGGGAACAGATGCTTTTATAGAGAGAATTATGTGTAAGCTCCTTGCAGTGCCTTCCTGGTGAATTCCACTCCCAAACCATGCAGCCTCCTGGCAGCACTGCCAGCAGAAGGAGCAATATAACTCCACAGCCCCCAGATGCTGTGATTCCAGGGAAATGTTATCCTGCAGAAGGCACGGGCAGCTGGGATGCTGATTCCCAATGTTTGCGTCTCATCAGGGGCTCTGGGAACCTCAGGATGGGAAGGTAGTGAAGCTTCTCTGAGTTGGATTTGTAAGGACAGTCTCAATCCAACATCAATGAATAAATAAATAACCTGCGTGGAAATTAAAAGTAAAATTGAAACATTAATTCTAGGAAATGTAGGCATTTGTTTTAAATGACTTAAAACTGGCAAAACTTGAATTTCAAGGTTCTGCTGGTTTGGTTGAGGATTTTTCTCCAACTGACTGCATTTCCTTACTGTGAGTTTCATTCACAACCGGTTTCTGCTGAAGGATTTATCTCCCTCTTTCCCCCCACACCACTCCCTTGTCTCTGTCACTTATTTCCCTGGGGTTGTTAAGATAACCATGCAGAGATGTTGGCTGAGCGGGCAAAAAGCATTTTCCTCTGCAGAGTTAAATTCCAGTCAGGTCGGTGAGCTGATCTGCCTCACTGATCCAAGTGTGGGACAGCAGTGGGAAGAGATGGTGCAGGGAGAAGGGAGGCAGGACTGCCCTAGGTTCATGTGGTTTTACACTGTTCTATGTGCCCCTGGCATTCATTCCTTATGATTTTTCCCCCGCCACCCCCTTTCCCCAGGTGCCTGCACTATCTGTCTATAGTGGCTTATTGAGTTCTTGGTTTATTTTCAGGAAAAATGAAGGTATTTAATAAAGATATCCAAAATAAAGATACTCAGATAGCAGCTGCATAAGTACATATTTGAAATTTTATCTCTGCAGTGCTGGTGTGTGTTGCAATATCTGTGATATATTGCTCTTCCCTTTGCCTTATAACAGATTCTCTATTATAGAGGCAAAATTTAATAAGGCCATGTACATTAACATTATGGCATAATTTCCTGGCTGCCAGACAGGAGAGATTTTGAATGTTAAACTGTGTTTGATATGTTAATATAGGATGTAAGTGCCAAATGGGGCTCCATTAACAACACTTGCTTAAAATATTTTCCAATTTTCCTGTTAAAGCGGGATGTGGGGGGAAAGGCACTTGGTTGGAAGGGAAGGAAGTGGGAGCTGTTTGATATAATTTAACTGCAGCCCAGTTGGTGGAGTTGGGAGCTGTCTGTGGGAAAACCCAGCAAGCAGGAGAACACATCTTGCTAATGGCACGAGGACGAGCAGCGAGGAGCCCGTGAGCAGCAGATTTCTGCTTTCAGAGGAAAATGGAATATAATTGTCATCAGGCACTTGCTCAGCTGTCAGAGACGTTTAGAAATAGATGGGCTCCACTAGGACACTGTTCCACCTCGCCTCCTGGATTTCCAGATATAACCTGACAGGAGTGTGGAGCTGGGCAGGGTGGGCTCTGCTCCCAGGGAAAAGGGACGGGAGGAGTGGGAACAGCCTCAGGCTGGGCCAGGGGAGGCTCAGGTTGGACACCAGCAGGAATTTCCCCATGGAAAGGGTGGCCAGGCCGTGTCAGGGGCTGCCCAGGGAGGTTTGGAGTGCCCATCCCTGGAGGTGTCCAAGGAAAGCCTGGAGGTGGCACTCAGGGCTCTGGGCTGGTGACAAGGTGGGGATCAGGCACAGCTTGGACTTCATGATCCACATTTTTCCAACTTCAATCATCCTGGGATTCTCTATCTCCATATTTCCTTTTAATGCAAGGTGCCCAATGGGAACTGTAAAAGAGACAGGGAAATTGAAAAGCCCTACAGCTGCACAGATCAGCATCTCTAGAAACAAATTCCACCTCTTCCAGGGACTCTCATTTTGGGGCAAACTGCTTCTCTTTTTCCTCTTAGAGCACCTACTTTGTTTATACAAAACAAAGTATAAACTTTGTTTATTGGTTTGGGTTGGAAGGGACCGGTACCTCTTATTGTGGGTTGGTAAAATCTACACGGTACCACCAGAGAAGTAATACTAACAATAATACTAATACTAATACTAATACTAATACTGATACTGATACTGATACTGATACTGATACTAATATTAATACTAATACTAATACTAATACTAATACTAATACTAATACTAATAAATACTGATACTAATACTGATACTAATACTAATACTAATACTGATAAAGTGTAAATGTAACTGCTTCTATAAGCACAGAAAATGTTTTTTTCTGGATGAGACGAAGGCAGTTCCCTAATTTTTCATATGTCTACAGGTTAGGATGCTAAAGGACAGGTGTATCTGTCTTCTAGCTCAAAGAGCAAATAACAGAATGCCTGCAAATGCACTGAGGGAGCCTTTGAATGAGTCTTTGTTCTGCCTCAATGATGGGGACAGTTCAGTGAGGGCTTGGTCTAATCACTGTTCTTCGTACTGCTGCTTGTACATGTCACAGAATCATGGAATGGTTTGGGTTGGAAGGGACCTCAAAGCCCATCCAGTGCCACTCCCTGCCATGGGCAGGGACACCTTCCATTAGCCCAGGTGGCTCCAAGCCCTGTCCAGCCTGGCCTTGGACACTGCCAGGGATCCAGGAGCAGCCACAGCTTCTCTGGGCACCCTGTGCCAGGGCCTCCCCATCCTCACAGGGAACAATTCCTTCCCAATATCCCATCTAACTGTGACCTCCAGGAAGCCATTCCCCCTTGTCCTGTCCCTCCATCCCTTGGAAATTGTCTCTCTCCATGTTTCCTGTCAGCTCCTCCAGGCCCTGGAAGGCCACAATGAGGTCACTCCAGATCTTCTCTTCTCCAGCTGAACACTCCCAGCTCTCCCAGCCTTTCCTCCCAGCAGAGCTGCTCCATCCCTCTGATCCCCTGGTGCCTCCTCTGGGCTCTCTCCAGCAGCTCCAGGTCCTTCCTGTGCTGGGCCCAGGGCTGGGGCAGCTCTGCAGGTGGGGTCTCACCTGAGTGGGGCAGAGGGGCACAATCCCCATCCCTCCCCTGCTGCCCACGCTGGGGGCTCAGCCCAGGGCACGGGGGGTTCTGGGCTGGGGCAGGTCCAGCTCTCACCCACCAGCACCCTCAAGTGCTTCTCCCAGGGCTGCTCCATCTGCTCATCCCTGGCCTGGACTGACCCCAGGGGTTGCCCTGACCCAGGTGCAGCCCTTGCTAAACCTCCTGAGATTCCTGTGGGCCACTTCTGGAGTGTGTCCAGGTCCCTCTGGATGTCATCCCATCCTTCAGGGGTGTCACTACACCTTTGGCTTGGTGTCACCTGAAACCTGAGGCTGCCCTCCATCATCTGTCATTAATGCAGGTATTAAACAACAGTGTATTTCTATTTTGTGTGTTTGCATGTTTAAAGCTGAAATCCACATGTGATAAAGGAACAGCACGATCCTGACACGGCCTCTGCTCAGCAGGGTTAACGTCCAGGGTCTGAGCCTGTGCATGGGGCTGACACCGAGCTGCAGTCAGCTGGAGCTGTGGCTTCGTCAATCACCTGTGACATTTAAACCAATTTCCCACTGCCGTAGGCTCCTACCTTTGGTAATGTCAGAAGCAGAGCACAGGATGCGGTCAAAAATCAAAAAGGCACCTGAATTTCCCTTCTCAGTAATTCCCTTTCTGCGCTGGGAATTGTTTAGAGACACCCTGAAAACGCTGAAAACTTTAAATCTGTTCCTGCCTTAGTTACAGTAACAGCACAATGACACTCTGATGGTGCCAAAATTGGCGAGCTAAAATCAGGGAGAAAACTTCCTGAGTTGTTTTTTTCTCCAAAGGCTTTTCAAAGGACCTCTTCATGTTCTAGCTGCAATTTGAGGAAACACTTTTCAATCACTAGTCCTTGCCAGATATTTAAAACTAATAAGAGCACCATCACTTGCAAAGGGCAGTCAAATCTGTGCTTTATTTTGGAAATACCTCAGGGATTTGCAGCTCCGGAGTCCTCAGCAATGGAACAACTCTCAGAGGACTTGGAATAATTCCTCCCTGCAGGTCACACATGATTTCTGACTGTGTAACTCCCTAAATAAGCTATTAAAATAATGACTGCTTTGAGATTTTTTAAAACTTTTTTGGGGGCAGCCACTGGATTGTCTTACAAATAATTTACTGTGTGGGAGTTGCAGCAAAACCCTGTCACTTCTTTTTTTATCATTGAAACTCATCACAAATCATTAAAGTGAAACCAGGCAACCGAGGAAAAAATGAGTTTTGACAAAATTAGAGCCATTCTGGAAAAAAAAACCCCTGATGCTTCTGTACGGTGGCACAGACTTTGAAAACTTTTGGGGTTTTCTTTTTCTTCAGCCATCTAATTTCTAAAATTTTCAGTCTGGGATTTGAATTATTTAGAGTACACAGCCCCAAGACGCTGAAGTGATGATCATTCCAGTTTGGGAAGGAGAGTTGGAAGTCGAACTTCCACTCTCAGTGCAGGCCACTATGAGTAGGTATCGTGGCAATGTCTGCAAGCAGCTCTAAAACACTTCAATCCTGACCTAAAATACCTTGGTTATTTTTATCACTCCAGCTGGGACTGCATATCTTGGTCAAAACACACCAAAAAATGGTCTAAGCTGTGAATCAAGATGAGAGATAAACAAAGTGGACAATCCCAAAAGAAAATTATTCAGAATAATGGGCTAAAAAGAAAATTACTAGACTTAAAGAGGACATGTGTATTAAATCTCTCCCTATCCAAGTGCTGCTGAAACAATTCCTTGTGCTGGTCAAGTAAAATACTTACAATAAACTACTGGACATTGCACCTCTCTGATTTCTTTCACTTCAGATTTAGGAAACAAAGTAAATTATCTTGACTTTGATGAAGTATTTGACATAATGTCACATTCCCAAATGATTGGTTAGGACGAAGATGGTGGGAAATGATACGACAGTCCTGAGGAAAGTCTGGGAAGAGCCAAACTTGGCCCTTAATGACAGAGCTGTAAAATGAGAACATTCCCAGGCAGATCCTTGGGATTCCTAATGAGGTTTTCTGGGATAGCAGCTCCCGAGGCTGTCCCTTGCACAGCCCTGTTGGTAAACTGATATCTGTGACCAAGAGGTATCCAAGTGTTCCTCTCCTGTGCCAGGCACTGGCCAGGGGTCCCCAGGGCCAGGCACTGTTGGGGTCAAGAGCCTGATGGGGACAGGCATGTCCAGGCTCCAGCAATGTCCTGGTGTCCCCTCTAGACAGGTGGTGGCTGATAACCCACCAGGGGCCACGACCCCATGGAATCAGAAAGCTTGGAGAAGGCCTCCAAGATCCCCGAGTCCTTAGGAATGGGTCTGGCTGGGAAGAGCTGGTGAGGATAACATTCCCAAAGCTCACCATTAATGTTTCCGAGTTCGTGGACATTGTGGAGGTGAGTTTGGGGACTTTCTTTGCTGTTGTTGTTTGGTTTTTTTGCCTTCCATTTTCTCCACCTGCAGCTGAACGTGTCCAGCTCCATCCTCCTGGCTGTGATGGATGTGCTGCCCTCTGCTCAGCTCTGCTGTCAAGTCCAGGGAAAGCTCAGCCCCTGACCTGCCTCGGTGCTGTTCCCCAGCCCTGTCCCACATTTATACGCGCAATAAAACAGCTGCAAGCTGCCTCCACTGAGATTTGCCTGGTTGTTTGCTTGCTTTATAAACACGCCAGGTGATTTACTCCGGAGTTTCCTTATCAGGTTCACCTGACAGAACATTGCTGAGATAATTTACAGTTTGTTTCCATTGATGTGTACTTTTTAGCACTTCCTGACAACGGACGACCACTAATAAGTAGGAGATGAATTGTATTAATCCTTCCTGTCATTTATAGAAAGGTTTTCTTCTCCCTTCATATTTCAGCTCAGTCGTATCATTGTCTGCTGAGTTATTACAGTGTAGGAAAACAAGGCTTTTTAGAAGTATTAGAGAGATCCTATTTTTTCCTCACAGGGACACCAAACATCTGCCTCCAAAGATAATGGCAGTAACAATTATTTGCATCATAGCCCGAGCTCACTCGATAGCTGGAAGCTGCTGTTCTTATCTCTGAGCCTCCCAACCTGTCCCCAGGCAGACAACCACATACGAAATGCTCTGTCATTCCTCCCTGTGACACTCTGTGGAATGTGTGTGACCTGGCACCGAGGAAAATCAGCCGCAAGGTTGCCTCTTGTGCTTGTTTTATGTATGCAAATAAACAGTGGGGTCTAAGTGAGCGAATGAAAACAAATACGTAAAGGTTGTTTCCCCCCAAAAAAGAAGTGTAAACTCATAATCAACTCCCCTAAGAGTCAAGATGTTCTCCCTCATTGCTGTGAGGGGATCTGTGGGGTGAACAGCTCGGCTGTGCTTTACCCAAGTCACAGTTCTGCTGCTTTTAACGCCATCAAACATAAGGAGATGGTTTCTATGCGATTTTGGGACAAAATCTCTGTGAGGTTGGTGTCCAGGCTGCCCAGAGAAGCTGTGGCTGCCCCTGGATCCCTGCCCTGCTCCTCCTGCACTTTCTGTGGAAAGGGGAGGCTGCCACACAGGTCAGAAAGCATCAAGAGGTCTGATTTTTCAAACAGCAGGTTGAGGAGTGCATTTGTATAATATACTCATCGGGAAAAGATTATATAGGCAGGGAATGGAAGTGATAAGATCCAGATGGCACAAACAATTATTTCTAGCATTGTGTCCTGACCTTTCCATTGCCTTCCTGAAAAATTTCAGTCCTGAGTCAGCACTCTGTCAAACAGCTGGCAGAATGCACACCAAATGTGAGTCTTGTGAGTCCCACCATCCAAAAGCTGCTGCCATCCTTTTATGAGACTGATGCAGGGTGTCCCTCCTTTAAATTCTGTTCCATCAGCAGGGCAATCCCATGCCCAGACTGGTGTCTGTGTGTGCGCACATTATCTCCAAGTGGCCTTTTTTAAACAAAAGTGTCTTGAACTGGCTGACACGGGTTGTTTTGGTATGTGAAAGGAGCAATTTGGCACGGACAAAAGCTGCATTTCCCCGTGCTGTTATCAACAATAAATGGCTTTCACATTGTCAGCTGTTCTAACACCACTGTACACATCCAGAGCAGGCTTTCTGTCAGGTTTTTGTTATACATCTCCAGGCTCGGGTCTATCTCAGCTCCATCTCTCAGCACTCCCTGATTTCCAATACAGATTTATCTCCATGCCCTCGGCACTGCTGTGTGCTCCCTTTTATGACTGTGAAATATTTGCGGGGCAATCCCTGAATCACAAAGCACAGGGAACAGTACCCTGTGCTCACGACATGCAAGTCCACTCCTTCCTTTCCCATCCTTTCCAGCCTGGTGGATTTACATGTCCTGCTTGCCTCTCTCTAGGTCCTTGTGCTGGGTGGTGTTTTCTCAGATTTAGAGCCTGGCAGGCTGAGAAATGTGGTCCTGGTTCTGGCAGGAGACTGTGGAGCCTTGGCAGGGCTGCCTACACAGATGCAAACGGACTGGAAGTGCTCATTATCTGAGGAACCCTCAGCTCTTCAAAAGCAAACAAACCTCTTTTTTTCTCTCCCTTTCTTCCCACTGCGCCACACTTCCACGTAAAAGCAAGGCAAGAATATCACTTTAGAAATATCTCCCCTGCATTACAAAACTACAGCAAGTGCCCAGCCTTTTCCTAAACATCCCATAAATCTTGCACAATCCTCACAAGCTCTTCCTCTGGGCACAGATGCCCTCAGAATGTGAGGTGACCTGGGGAGAGGTGACTCACGGCAAGAAGTGCCACCGGGATGGTCTCCCAGTACATCCAGGTCAGACACTGGGCTCTGGGGGTCCCCTCATCCTTCCTTGCCTTGCCTTTTGCCCCTGTGCTCCACAGAACATTTGGAAATGAGACTTTTATCCCAGGGTTGAAAACAACACCCAGGTTTGGAGAGGTATTTTAGGTGCATTGTCCTAAAAATGCTAACGAAGGGATTTTGCACTCTTCATGCCAGACAAACGCAGAACTTATTTGGAATGGGAGAGCTGAAAAAGACTTTCATTCACCAAGCAAAATATAAATAACATCAAGGCTGACTGGGGGTGGAAGGCCTGACAGCATGAGGGATGGCTGCTGCTGTTTGCACAGCCCCGTGCTCTGCTAAAGAGAGAAAAGAACCCAGCCATGAACCACGGAACAGGCAGGGCAGGAGGAGGGCAGAACAAAACCTGGGTGGATCTCGTTTTTACGGTATAATTCAGGGAGGAAACTGCAGCTAAAATGTTCCTAATGTCCCCCAATTTTAATGTGATTAAAATCATTGAATCCACTGGGATTTTTCAAGTGCAAGTGAAATTGGGTTCAAAGGATTCTACTCAGCTGAGGGGGAATGAAGCTCAAAACTGGACCATGCTCAAACTGTGCTCACCACCTTTGTCACAGCTGAGGGCACGGCCTAAATGTGTCCTAGTGACAACAGAGGCAATAAGACACACTGCAAATGTCCTCCTTGCCTGATTTTCTTCTCTGGATCTCCATCCAAGATGATGGAAGACGAGAAGGAAACACCAATTAGGAACTCAAAGTAGCATTAGGAATTCCAGGAATGTAGAGAAGCTATGGCTGTCCCTGGATCCCTGGAAGTGTCCAAGGCCAGGTTGGACGGGGCTTGGAGCAGCCTGGGATAGTGGAAGGTGTCCCTGTCCATGGCAGGGGTGGCACTGGATGGGCTTTGAGGTCACTCCAACACAAATCATTCTGTGACTCTATGATTATCCTTTCTCACAGATGACCTATCCTTGGGATTAAGACTTCAGGCATTTAGCCAGATATTTCATTTCTGAAGTATCTGGCATATGAAATGAACTTTTGAAAAAGAAGTTCTTTGAGAAAAATGAGGATCAACACGACAGCACTGTGGTGCATCCTGGTTCCCAAACTACTGGAGTCTGGGGAGGATTTTCCCAGACTTTGGCAGGCACAGAAATAAGTGTTTCTTTTAAGGATAGAAATGTTTATAATGAAGCAGAAGACTCTCCTTGGAGCTTACCAGGACACATCCCTGAGTTAAACAATTTTTCTCCTGGCTCAAGGGTAGATTTATAGGCACCAGATGCAGAAAAATGGTTCGTGACCATTTTTTCCCTGCAGGGGTTCCCACAAAGCTGAACAGTCAGGACCAAACAGGGCTTCAGCACATGGAAATGCAGAGCCAGTGGAGCATGAGATAATATTTCTAATGAAAAGCATCCAGGCACACGCAGAGACTCGTTCATGGAAATGGTGCCATCTGCAGCAGTGGAGATTTAACTCACAAGCGCCTGCCGGCTGAGGGAACAGGGGCCGGGTGGTTTTCCAGGGTTTTTTACCCACATCCAAACTCCTGAGGGAACTTTAAGGCCCTTAATGGAGTGGAGACACATATGGAAGCAGAGATGGCTGAAAACACTCCTTCTAAGTCCACTTTCTTTTGGATTTGCAAACCAAGTGGGATGTTCCAGCAGTGAGCAGTGAGTGAGAGAGGCTGAAGAGATCAGGAGGCCATAACTGGAATTGTAATGAATCACAGAACCATGGAATGGTTTGGGACGGAAGGACCTTAATGCCCACCCAGTGCCACCCCCTGCCATGGGCAGGGACACCTTCCACCAGCCCAGGGTGCTCCAAGCCCCGTCCAACCCGGCCTTGGACACTGCCAGGGATCCAGGGGCAGCCACAGCTTCTCTGGGCACCCTGTGCCAGGGCCTGACCACTCTCACAGGGAACAATTCCCCCCAGTATCCCACCTAACCCTGCCCTCTGGCAGTGGGAAGACATTCCCTGTGTCCTGTCACTCCAGGCCCTTGCAAATAGCATCTCTTCATCTTTCTTGTCAGGTCCTTCAGGTTCTGAACGGATCTCTAGTAGGAGAGTAGGAAAGACAGCAGGAATTTGTTGAATAAAGTTTGTGAATGATGTACAGAAAGCCTCCCATGTACCACAGAACACAATCAAGGGAAAAACTGAATCCCAGCCCACCTCTGACAGAATTTTGGGGGCAAACTCCTCCTCTCTGCTCCAGCTTGCTTGGTGATTCCAGTGTGAGGCCTACCTGCACAGTGCAGGCTCTGTTTGGTTCTCCCTGATGCTGTTACTTACTCTCTCCCCAAAATTTTCACATTTTGTAGATATTTATTTTTTAATCATTAACCTAACAAAAAGAAAAAGGAATAGAATGTAATATAAAAAAAACCCGAACCAAGAACACAACACAAACAACCCAAACAACACAAATGAACAAAAAACCTAAAACCAAAACAATCAAAAATCCCCAACTATTTGGTTGTCAAAGTTCAACTGAACTCCCTGGGAC
>VYXC01008644.1:11608-33841 GCA_013397175.1 Platysteira castanea
GGCTCGGAGCGGGGCTCGGAGCGGGGCCGCAGCCCGGCCGGGGCCCCGGAGGGGAGGAACGCACTGCTCCAGCGAGGAAATCCACGGGGCCGAGCGAGAGCCGGGGCGAGCGCTGCTCTGCGGCCCCATCCCGACCCCGTCCCGACCCCCTGGCCGGGAAAAGGACAGCGGAGGGATGCGGGCTGGCAGAAGTGACACTGAGATGAACCGTCCCGTTTTCCCAGCGATCCCGGGGCAGAGGGAGGCCGTGGGCAGGGTGAGGGGCAGGGAAGGCACCGGAGGGCCAGGCGAGCTCCAGCCATGAGCCCCGCGGGACCCCCGGGGAGGGGGAACGTGCGGAGCCCTGCGCGGAGGAGCCACAGCCTCTGCCCCAGCACAGGGACACCCCGGGCTGTGGCCCAATTCCTCCCCCTCCCGAGGATCCTCCAGGACTGACCGACCTGGGAGGGTTTGTAGCAGGAAAAGCCTGAGGTCCAGGAAAAAACCATGGGCAAAAGGAGCAGCCTTGGGGTCGAGCTCTACGGGGAGGGAGCGGGCAGGGGACATCCCTACTGTCCCCCCAGGGTGGGCAGGGATGGCTGCGAGCCCCGGGCAGGGCTCAGCACCTGCCCTGCAGGGCTGCCTTAGTGTTCGGGGGTGTTGTAGTGTTGCTGTGCCTCAGCTCCCCTGCCCTGCTCCCGCCGTGGGACAGGGCTGGCGCTGGCTGGGGTGGGGTTTGGGGCTGCCCTGCCCCTGTCCCGCGTGTCCCGGGACAATCCCGGCTCTCCCACCCGGCTCATCCGGGCGCTGGACCCAAAGGAAAGACGGGAAGAGGGAGGGACGGGGCAGGGCCGGCGGCGCGGCCGGGGCTGGGGCGCGCGGAGTACCGAAGTTCAAGCACCAGAAGGACAAAAAAATAAAAGGAAAAAAAAAAGAGAAAAACCAAATTCACGAAGGGAAGGGGCCGTGGGACCCTTCTGGTTTGTTCCCTGGTGGCGCCTGGCCCCGAGGTGGCGCGGGGAGGACGGGGCTGGAGCTGGAATGGAGCTGGGGACACTCGGGGCGGGAGCGGCGCCTTTCACTGAGGTAGCGGGACCAGCACTTCCACGTAGTTGAGCGGGAAGAAGCCGGACTGGCCGTGGATCATGCCCTCGTACCAGTTCTCGTCGATCTGGTTGGTCAGGGTGATGATGTCGCCCTCCTTGAAGCCCAGCTCGCCGTCGTTCTCGGGCTCGAAGTCGTAGAGGGCTTTGCAGCAGGGCTGGTCCAGGGGGGCTGCGGGGACAGCGGGGACACGTCAGCGGCACCCCCACGGCCCTGCCCCGGCACCAGGGACTCCTGCCACGGCCTCTGGATCCTGCCTGGACCGGCAGGGCTGGTTCCTCGGGCCCTTCACTTGGTCACCCCGCTCCAGCCCCGGTCCCAGCGCAGATCCTGCCTCCAGCACCCCCAGTGCTGCTCCTGCCTGGATTTCCCACGCTCCAACCTGAACGTGACCACTGAGACAAGCCACGTTATCCCTCTGGAGAGGGGAGAACCTGCCCTGTAGCTCACAGGTGGGGTCGGACATGGAGGGGGACCCTGGAGGGGACCCCGCACCTGAGGGTGACAGAAGGACAGGACAGCACCTGCCTCCCTGGCCACGGGGCTTCAAACCCATGAGCAGCCCCACAAAACTCGGGAGAAACCCAAAGTCTCGTTCCCCCAGCTCAGCTCCAGGATTTAAGCATCACCTTTTGGCTGCAAAGGGCTTTCCTGTGGGATTTCCTGCTGCTCACGCTGTGCACTGACATTTTGGGACTCAGATTTGGAGCTGGGAGGATCCCAGCAGAAAGGGACTGAGCTAAGAGAGAGCACCAGGGCCTGCAGGACCCCCCAGCCCTCCCCACTGTGCTGGGGCTCAGCCAGAGCAAGGGAGTGGCAGCCAGCACATTCAGCTGCTGAATACCCCTGGCAGTGCCCCGGGCCAGGCTGGACGGGGCTTGGAGCAGCCTGGGACAGTGGAAGGTGGAATGAGATGGTCTTGAAGGTCCCTCCCAACCCAAACCATTCCATGATTCCAGGACCCACAGCAAGGGAGGGCCCAGCACGAGAAGAGCACTCAGAAGTCACCACAAGCAGCAGCAGCCAGACATGGACGGGTTTGAGGGAGCTCCCCAGATCACCAGGCTGGTCCCACCACCACGTCCCTGCTCCAGGCTCCTTCCCAGCACAACAGCTCCAAGCCCCAGCCCGGCCCTGGGATCCCAAGGTCCTGCAGGAGGATCCACAGACCCCATATCACCCCACAACCCCTCCGAGGCTCCTCGTGCCCAGCTGGGACCACACCCCGCACACTCCATCAGCTGAGGCTCTGCCTCCTCCCTCCAGGATTCCACAGGGACACAGGAGCAGGAGCAGGAGAGATCCAGGCTGGGTGCTTGCAAGAACAGGGAAATCCATGAGGTGTCTGATCTCTCCTGGGAAAGCACCTGATCCCTGTGGATCAGGACGTGCCTGGGTGCTGGGAGCTGCTGCAGCTCCTCCGTGTGAGCCAGGCCCTGGGTTCGGGGTGGAAAATCCCACTGGAGCGGGGCTGGGTTAATTCAGGGCTCAGCTCGGGCTCAGCACGGAGGGACGAGCAGCTCTGGGAAGCAGCAGCAGCAGGGAGGAGCAGCCAGGAGGGACGGGGAGAGGAGGCCACACACGGAGCAGTGCAGAGGGAGGAAACTCACGGATACTCCTGACGGAGGCCCGGGACGGCTTGTCCGACCGGAAAGAGGCGGAAGCTGCTTCCAAACAAAAGAGAGACATGCTTAAACCAACAGGAATGGGAGACAGGGGCAGGCAGGGCCCGGACGGGGCTGTTAGGAGAAACAGGAGGGCCCACATGCTGTTAGGAACCCGCCGGGATCAGGGAGGGATGCAGCGAGATGGAAAACAAGGAGGGAGGGAGGGAGAGGCTTCAGTTTTCCTGTCTGGCACTGACAGCGAGAGGCCCAGGCTGGAGACCCCTCTGGCACATCCCCAAAGCCAACACAACACAGGCTCCTGGGTCCCAGGAGAAAACAGCCCGATCTAGAGGCATTGCCACGTTTTCCAGAGCCACCGTGCAGGAGCATCCAGCACACCAGGAACATCCTGTGCAGGCCCAGCAGCCGCCCTCCTTTCCCGGGAGGCTGCTCCCGAGGCAGCAGCCGACACCTGGGACAGCGTTACCTGAGACTTTGGGGGTGGGGTTGCAGGAGAAGCCCCCGTTGGACTGGTCGGTGTCGGCGAAGTCGTATGTCTCCCTGGGCTTGGGTTTGTATTCCCGCCTGGGACGCGAGGAGGCCTCCCTCATCCTGGGACAGGGAGAGCAAACGGGGGTCAAGGGCAACAGGGAATGGAGCAGGAGGGGATCACAGCCGTGTTTGTCCTCCTGGGGGGCTGCACAGGGGAGGCAGGGGTCTGTGGGCAGGGATTTGCACAAGTCCCTGTGCTGGAAGGTGGGACTTCCCCGGGGTTTGGGATCTGCCCTTGCAGAGGGCCTCACATCCCAGGTTTTGCTAGGGAACGCTCAGGAATTCAGGCCAGCAGAGGACACTCGTGCTGTAGTTTGAAAGCTCAGATTTGGCAGGATCCTCCCAGCTCCTCCCAAATTCAAAGCAGGCACGGGATCCACTCTGCAGTTGCTCCCAGGAGGGAAAAGCAGCAGGGCAGCACTGCCAGATCCCGGGAAGGATCTCCTGCCAGGCTGAGGAAGGAGAGCTGGGATGAGCCTTCCTCAGCCAGGATTAGGCTGGATCAGACACCCAACTAAACTCAAACCCCAGCTGGACAGCCCAAGGAATTGGCTTTCTCAAGGCCAGGCTGGACGTGGCTCAGAGCAGCCTGGCATAGTGGGAGGTGTCCCTGCTCCGTGAACTTCAAGGTCCCTTCCAACCCCACCCACTCTGTGACTCCAAGGGGGACTCAGGCGTTCCCAGACATGCAGAGCTCTGGCTGCGAGCAGCCTGGGACTCACCTGCGCTTGAGCTTCTCGGCGAGCTCGTCCAGGATCTGCACGGCCTGCCGGTGGTAATCCAGCTGTGCATCCACCAGCGCCGACAGCTGGCTCACCTGCTCGATCTGGGGAGCCCCCGGGCCGTGGTCAGTGCCTGCTCCCGGCCCGAGACTCCTGCAGAGCCCCAGGGGCTGCGCTGGGCATGGGCAGCCGTGGGCAGCCCGGAGGAGGTCTGGGATTTCGGACAGCACAGGGCAGAGCTGGCTGAGGCTGTCCAGCACAGGGCATGCTTCCTGCCACTCTGGGTTTGCCAGCGGGGAAATCCTCCCCAAACCTTTCCCAGCTGTGTTGTCGCCCAAACTCAGCCCCCCACCACCCCGAGGGGAGCCTGTTTGATGCCACCACGGGCTCTGCTCTGGCCAGGAGCTGCAGCAGGGGCTAAGGAAAGCCCTGTCGGGTCACTCAGATCTGGGCTCTCCCAGAGCAGAGCCACACTCGGGGGAACAGGAGTGGGAACGGGTGGGTAACGAGTGCCTCCCTCGGGAGATGCCACCCCAGGGACAGGGAAGCCCCAGCTCTGCGCTCCCACGCTCACATCTGTCTCCAGCAGGTTGTGCATGCTGGTCTCTGCCACTTCCTTGGACTCCTCAAACTTCTCCATGGCCTGCCGCAGCTCCTCGTCGGGGATCTTGCCCTGTCGCTTCTTCTTGTAGTCAAAGTCCAGGCGTCTCCCTTCCAGCTTCTTGAGATGGTGCTGGGAGAGGATGGAGAGGACAGGGAAGAGGGAAAAGCCAGAGGAGTGAGAGGGCAGCTCCAGTTACAGGCTGAGTTCATCGGTGTCAGAAACCTGATCTGTGGCTCCCACCTTTGCTCCAGGTGGGAGAGAGGCTCTGGGGTGTGCTGGGGGAGTGATTCCCACTGAGGAGAAGGCTGCAGAGCAGCCCAGGTCTGCTCCCCACAGAAGCCTTTTGGGAAGGTGAAGAGCTGTCCTGCTACTTTCAGCTCCCCAGGAGCTGCAGGGATCTCTGGACACCAGGAATGTGGGTTCTGGGCACTGCATTCCTGGATCTTAGGGCAGGGATGCTTAAAGCAGCCCTATGAAATCGGGGTACAGACAGGCACTGAGGTGGCACTTCGTGGTTATTTCACCCAGGACACCACTGACACTGGAAACTCCCTCAGGATTCCTGCCTGGGCAGCTGGAGGTTGGGATGGATGCTGTTACAAAGCCTGGCCTTGTAGCACACTGGAGCTGCTCAGCTCTGTTTTCCCAGTGAGACCCTGGAGGGCTCCTTGGGATGCTGAGTAGAGACCTGAGAGGGGCTTGCTTGGAGCTTGGAGCCCAAATTTATCCCACCTGGGAGCTCAGAGCACTAAGAGCCCAGTTCAGCAAGCCCAGAAGGGGTGTTGGGATGTGTTCCCACAGCACCCTCCATCAAACACAGCAAATGCAGAACCATTCCAACCTGCATCCAGCCTTTTGGGCTGCTCAGGAGCAGCAGCAGCAGCGCTGAGCAGGGAGGAAATACCAGAGAGTCTGGAGGGAGAAAACACACACAGCGCAGGCAATTCCTGCCAGCCCTCAGCTCCCACCACGCCAGAGCAGGAGGCTCCGTGCACCAACAGCCAAAGAGCCCGGAAAGCAGGGAGAGGAGGAGGAGGGGAAACCACGGGGGTGTTCACCTGGATCTCTTTCAGGTCCTTGTCACACAGGTTCTGCAGAGGATCAATGAAGTTCTGTTTGACCTCGATGTCCAGCGAGTCCTTCACCTCGGCCAAGCGCTTCATGGACTCGCCGGCGTCGAGGAGCGCGTCCCCTGCGGGAGAGGGGAAGGGAGAGGAGAAGGGCATCAAACACAGCCCGAGGCCCTGGGGCTGCAGGAGCCACTGGGTGTGCCAGAATCACGGAATGGTTTGGGTTGGAAGGACCCTAAAGCCCATCCAGGCCCACCCTGCACTATCCCAGGGTGCTCCAAGCCCCGTCCAGCCCGGCCTTGGGCACTGCCAGAGCTCAGAGTCACTCATTGAGCTCAGTTCCAGCCTTTCCTAAGGCTCTGGCCACTCTGACACTTCAGCCAGAGCTGCAGCAAAGCACAGCCAGTGCTGGCTTTTTAGTGCAGAGGAAACATTTAGAGATTAAATTATTCCTGTGCAGCTTTGGCAGAACAACAATTTCAGCAGTGCACGAACACAGGAAAATACACGAGCGAGAGAGAGGGTCAAGGGAAAACATCTCTCCACTGTCCAGCTGGAAAAATCAATACAGCAGAAGTGTTATTTCAATTGTAATAACTCCGAATAACCTGGAAGGGAGGGATGGAGTCCTCAATGCTGCTTTAAGGAGGCCATTAAGGAAATAAGCTTTGCTGTGTGCTCCTAAAAGCTTCCTTCCCTTGCTCTCCTTGGTGCCTGTGAGCCAGGATTGATGCAGAGCTCTGAGCTGGCCAGGGAGGATCTCCAAAACCCTCTGTCAGTCCCAAAAGCAGCCAGAGGTTTTTAATTTTCCTGAGGCAAGGCAGCTCCTCCCTGCCCTGGCAGAGCCAGCTGTGCCACCCCGGGGCCATCAGGTCAGCTCTGCTGGCCGAGGTTCCAGGGGATTAAAACTGATGTCACCAAAAGGCTTCTCCCCCTCCTCCCTGCCAGTCACACGTGGCTACGAGAAACAGCCACGCCAGAAGAATTCTTGGCTTCAGCCTCCCTCTGGAACCACAGCAAGGTTTGGGTTGGAAGGGATCCTTAAGAGCTGTGTGAAACTCCCAGTGTTGCTCCCGTTCCTGCTTCTCTGCTCGGTTTGGAGGGAAGTTTTTATTTCACATGCAAATGTTGTGTTTGATAAGAAAGTGGGTTTGCCATGGATTGGGATCCAGGATACCTGGGATCACAGAATAGTGGAATGGTTTGGGACAGAAGGACCTTAAAACTCATGGAATCCCACCTCTGCCATGGGCAGGGACACCTTCCACTATCCCAGGCTGCTCCAGCCTGGCCTGGGACACTTCCAGGGCTGGGGCAGGGCCCCCTGTGCCAGGGCCTCTCCACCCTCACAGGCAGGAATTTTTTCCAATATCCCACCTAAACCTCCTCTCTTTCCCTTTGAATCTGCTCACTCTGGAAGTCTCTGAACCCCTCTGGAGCCCTCCCCCAACTCTCGGTGCCACAAAGTTCACCCAAACCCCTCCCAGAACTTCTCGAGCGACGCCTCGCAAGCGAACCAGGGCCTGCCCCGCTCCCCCCGCGGCCCCGGGGGACACTCACCAAAGTTGGAATCCTCTCCCAGCTCCTTCCCGTAGCGGATCATGCACTCCCCCAGCAGCCCCTCGGACTGGGGGTACCCGGGGTTCTTCACCTGCCCGCGGATCTTGGACATGGTGTTGAGCATGGTGAGCTTGGCTCTGGAAGCTGCCACACAAACGCCTCAGCCTGGGCCCTGGACACCTCTGCATTCCCTGAGTCCCTCCAGGGTTTGTTTCCCCCCTGCTACACCCAGAGCCAAGAGGCTCCAGGGTCTCCATCCCCCAGAAATAGCCCTGCTGTGAGAAAAGGTTCTTTTCCAAGACACAAAGTGAAAATAGCTCCCCACGGTTCTGCCAGGGGAGGGCAAAGGAGTTTCCCCAGCCCTGCCCGGGTCCCTGGAGCGCTCTCCGGAGCAGCTGGCTGGAAGGATGCAGGGCTGACAGAGCCAGCCACCCTTCCCAGCCCAGAAACACCACTTTTCCTGGACATTCCAAGAAAAACGGGTCCCCTTAGGGCCTCTCTGGGTCTGAGGCAAAGGCTGCATCTGTTCTTTCCCTGTCCAACAGCCTGGATTCAGGGCAAGAGGGGTGCCCGGATCTCCCCGTGACCCAAACCCGGAGCAAAAGGGCTCTCCCTGATCTCCCTGCCCTTCTCCCTGTTCCCCTGGAAAGCTGGGAAGGGGACGGGGGAGGTCCAGGCCCTCACCTGGGTTGGGCTGGAGGTACTCTATGGTTCTGGTCAGTACTTCTGTGACAGCCTTGCTGGTCAGGTCCACTTTCTGCAGGAGAGACGGGAGCCCAGGGAGGATCAGCTCAGGGATTCAGCCAATCCCACGGGAGCCACGGGGTGATTTTGGGGATTCCTCTGGTTCCCTGCTCACCTTTTCCATCTCCTTGAAGTCATCGTCTAACTTGGTCCCTTCGGCCCCTCCGACCTTCTCGCTGACCAGCTGTGGGGAAAGGACAAGGGGGGAGGATCAGGCACTGACTGAATCCTTCCACCTCGTGGAGGAATTCCCAGGGAGAGGGAGCAGGGAGGGTCCACACAGCACCTGCAAGAGAAAGGAGGCAGCAGGAACAGCCCAGAGCCCCTCAAAAAGGCCCCACCAAACCCCCAAAACATCCCCGAGCACCCAAAGCACGGCTCAGCCAGGACGTTCCTCAGCCACCGGGAGCTCCACAGCTCCTTAAATCCCAGCCCACGGCTCCAGCTCCAACGCCTGCTGGAAAAACAGGCAGCACCAGCGTCTCTCAGCTCCGTTTGGAGCCAAGGACTCAGCTTCACACACAAACCCCAAGTAAACAGGGAATGTCACACTCAGCTCCCGGCAGCCAGCACAGGAACAGCCTGGGGAGAGCAGAGGCACCCAGGGAGGGGAGTGGGGGGCAGGGCCTGGGGATGCAGGAGGTGGGAACTGGCCAAAATCAGGATTGTGGAATCCCTGAGGTTGGGAAAGACCTCTGAGATCACTCAGTCCAACCACGTTCACCACTAGCCCATGTCCCCAGGTGCCACATCCACACGTGTTTTGGACACCTCCAGGGATGGGGACACCTCCACCACTGCTCTGGGCAGCTGTGCCAACACCTGGTCACCCTTTCCATGAACAAATTTTCCCTGATTTCCAATCTAAACCTGCCCTGCTGCAACTTGAGGCCCTTTCCTCTCGTCCTGTTGTTTTCTGGGAGCAGAGCCCGACCCCCACCTGGCTCCACCCTCCTGCCAGGGAGTTGTGGAGAGCAATTAGTGATTATTTTGCCCCAAACAGCAGCAAATTCCCCATGCAGACATCCAAAGTGGCCTGGGAAACCTGGCACTGGCTCCCAGGGTTCCACGCCTGCCCCGGGGCACTGCCAGGATTCCTCCTGTTTGTACTGAAAACTCCAGATCTGAAGGAACAATCAGGTTTGTTTACTCCAACATCAAATATTTGATTTTTATCGAGGCTTTCTTCCTCTGGAACACTCCTGCTCCCGTGGGGATACAAAATGGGGCTGGATGTTTGTTGAGGAAGAGGGGGAGGGATCCCTTTAGGGAATTATCCAGGTTCAGAGACATCCCACCAGCCACACTGGGAAGGGAGGGGAAAACGAGAGAGCCAAGGAAAGGAAGAAGAGATAGGAAAGGAAGGAAAGCTCTCCTGTTTCACCCAGCTCTGGATTTCACTCTCCTGCTTGAACTCCCCGAAAAGGGACACAGGACACAGCCAGAGTGACCCAGGATGGCCAGGCCCTGCTCCCTGCTCCCCATCCCCTGCTCCCTGCCACGCCGTGTCCAGCCAGCCCTCAGAAGCAGCTCCAAGGGATATCCTCACCCCCGGCTGCCTGCAGATGGAGAATCCATCCAGGTGTGATTCCTGCTTTCCCTGGACGCCTGCTGCACACCTGGGGTGCCAGCACACGCCCCAGCCCCGAGCTGGGCAGGCTCACCTTCCTCTCAGGCCTGGAAGAAACGCCAGGAAGCCGTGGCCAGGCCTGCCAGGACAGGCTCAGCAGGGCACAGCTCTTCCCCAGCTGCCACCCTCTGTCCCCTGCCAAGGATCCCAGACCCAGAACGGGATCCCTTCCGCCAGGGTCGCGCCTCTGGAGGCCTGCTCTGCTCCCTAACACACCTGGCAAGGCTGAAGTCAGCCCAAGCAGCTCCATTCCCACTTTTCTCCCTGGATTTGGGGCCTGGGAAGCTGTAAATAACCCCTGACAGGCCTCTGCTCCAGGGGCCCGCGTGCCAGGCTGGCAGAATCCATCACCACAGCGATTCCGGAGGTTCCACGCCCTCTGGAGAGCCCAGAGAAGCAAAGGAGGCAAAACCCCCTCATTTCCAGACTAATTTAATCCTCCTTTTGAGGTCCAAGAAATGCTGCTGCTGCCCTGCTGGGAGGGAATAATAAGATTGAGGTTCTCTCCCTGCTGGCTCTAATTAAACTGGGAGGCGTCAGCACGGGAGGGAAGGAGGGGGGACTCCATCCCCGCATCCCCACGCTCCCAAATCCCTCAGGAAGGCAGACAAACCAACTCAGATCCCCCAGACACGAGCCAGGGGGAGCCGTCACCGGCTCCTCGTTTAACCTGGAGCCCCACGACGCCACCGGGAGCCAAATTTCCAAAGTGCCACATTGTGCAGCCCGCCGTGCTGCCCCAAAGGGCCTGGGAAGGACGGGAAGGGGGTGCCCGCCTTCCTCTGGGAAGCACCGACCTCTCTGGGATCTCACCCTGTGCTGGCAGGGAGGGAGGAGAGATCCATCCATCCATGGAAGGAAGGAAGGAAGGAAGGAAGGGTTTATCCATCCATTGCTGGGCTTAAGGGAACTGCAAGGCACTTGGAGGAATGCTGGCGCTGCAAATTCCAGCAGCCCTTCCCCCAGGAAGCGGCCATGGGGTTTTCTGGAGGACGTGCTGACAATTCTTCTGCATTTTTATTTCTTGAGCAGCCAGGAGGAGGCTTGGGATACATCCCTCTTTCCTGGCTGGGATCTAACCTCTCCTGAAGCCAGGCGTGGGGGCTGCAGATGTGGAAACGGTTAAAAACCAAACCAAACCAAACCAAACCAAACCAAACCAAACCAAACCCAACCCAACATTCCCTGAGAGTGAAGGAGCAGAACAAGCCCGGCCTCTCTGCTTTCTGGCCGGGACACATCCGAGGGGTTCACCCTGGGAGCAGCCGGAGCCTTTGGCCAAACACTTCCCAGAGCAAATATTGGCACAGGGCGCTGCAGCCGGGTGGCACAGCCCGGGCAGATCCAATCTGCTCCCAGTTGGCTGCTGCTGGCAGCTCAGCTGGCATTTCACCTGGAATTCCACCCACAGGGCCCTGGGAGGGGGTGAGGGCTGAGGCAGCCCGTGCACGCCAAGCGAGGAGCCAGGAACCCACCCCTCACCTCACCCGGGTTTAATTAAAAGGACACAGCTCAGGAATGCCCCAGATAGGCCTGGCCTGAGATCTGAGCCCAGGGAGGTGCCTGGGATCCCTGGGGTGCTGGGAGCACTCCCAGGAGCTCGGCACCCACCCAGGTTCATCTGTGCTGCTATGGGCAGAGGTGGGACAGATGTGGAGGAAAAAGAAAAGTGATTTTTGGGCTGCACCATCGGCAAAATCCCGGATAAACTCGGGAACGTGCCAGCAGCCAAAGCTCCCCAGCCGAGGAGCTCCTCGAAAGCTGCAGAAGGGCAGATTCCAGCACATCCACCCTCAAGGTCCCACCTGCCCAGCTCATGGAGGAGGGAGCCTAAGTCCGTGTTATTTTCTGCTAATCAGCAGCTTCCCTATGGGATTTCACAGCCCTCATTTTGATAGTTTGCTCTCCAGCCTTTAAATATTTTAAAACAGAAAATTATCCTTAATTCCCTCAGCCTCAAACAAGCAAAACACACGAAGAGAAACCCAAAAATCAGTGGTTTTTTTTTTTCCAACTCGCTTTCTTTTTTCCATCGCAGTCAGCCCTATTTATAACACATCAAACATTTGCCATCCTTGCAATCAAAACAGTTCCCTACAGTCGGCTGAAAACCTTATTCCTCCAGACTCTGGGGTATCAAAGCCTTCCTCTTCCTCCCCTCCACCCTCCCAACAGCAAGTTCCCCTCAAGAAATACAAAAACAAACCCACAGACGAGCAAACAGAGAAGCAGCTCTGCCCTGGCTCCCTTCATCCCAGGCCAGGGGCAAAAGCCAGCCCCAAACCCATGGAAAAAGGGGCTGAGGATGTTTTGAACCCCCCCCAGCTTGGCACAGACATGGAGGAGAAGGAGTTAAGGAAAGCTGGGGTTAACTGGGATGGCTGGTGCCCAGTTTCAGTGGTGCCCAGCAGCACAGATTTGTGGGATGCTCCATAAAACCTCGGCAGAGCCACCAACACCTCCCCAGCTCAGCAGGGCGTGACTCCCTGGCACTCAGCTTCATTTTGGGTCATCCCCATCACCCCAGCACCACATCCCACGGAGCCAACGTGACCCTTCCCAGCTCCGTGTGTGTGCTTGGCAATGGCACGGCTGGGAAGCCCCCAGAACCTCCTGGAAAAACACACCAGTCCAGCTGCAGCTCCAGGAAAAGCCTGGGGGGTCTCCTGGAGTGCCCCACATGGCTCTGCTGCCACGGAGGCTCCCTCAGCACCAGCTGGTCCTGGGAGGTGTCCTGGGCCATCCTGGGATCCCAGCTCTGATGGGATGAGCCCATCCCGGGATCCCAGCTCTGATGGGATGAGCCCATCCCGGGATCCCAGCTCTGATGGGATGAGCCCATCCCAGGATCCCAGCTCTGATGGGATGAGCCCATCCCAGGATCCCAGCTCTGATGGGATGAGCCCATCCCAGGATCCCAGCTCTGATGGGATGAGCCCATCCCAGGATCCCAGCTCTGATGGGATGAGCCCATCCCAGGATCCCAGCTCTGATGGGATGAGCCCATCCCAGGATCCCAGCTCTGATGGGATGAGCCCATCCCAGGATCCCAGCTCTGATGGGATGAGCCCATCCCAGGATCCCAGCTCTGATGGGATGAGCCCATCCCAGGATCCCAGCTCTGATGGGATGAGCCCATCCCAGGATCCCAGCTCTGATGGGATGAGCCCATCCCAGGATCCCAGCTCTGATGGGATGAGCCCATCCCAGGATCCCAGCTCTGATGGGATGAGCCCATCCCAGGATCCCAGCTCTGATGGGATGAGCCCATCCCAGGATCCCAGCTCTGATGGGATGAGCCCATCCCAGGATCCCAGCTCTGATGGGATGAGCCCATCCCAGGATCCCAGCTCTGATGGGATGAGCCCATCCCAGGATCCCAGCTCTGATGGGATGAGCCCATCCCAGGATCCCAGCTCTGATGGGATGAGCCCATCCCAGGATCCCAGCTCTGATGGGATGAGCCCATCCCAGGATCCTAGCTCTGATGGGATGAGCCCATCCCGGGATCCCAGCTCTAACAGGATGAGCCCATCCCAGGATCCCAGCTCTGATGGGATGAGCCCATCCCGGGATCCCGGCTCTGATGGGATGAGCCCATCCCGGGATCCCAGCTCTGGCAGGATCCTGGCAGTGGTGCCTTCCCCAGAGGCAGCAGGCAGCCCGGGCTGGGGCGAGCTGGGCACACCCAGAGCACGGCACACTCCGATCTGAGCAACTCCTGACCTACTTTGGGGAGAAGAAAACAGATCCCAGTGTTTACTGTGCAGAGCAGGGGAGGAACAATTACCTCCAGCCTTGGAAGAGGGAGGCACATTCCCAGTGGCTGCCCCTGGATCCCTGGCAGTGTCCAAGGCCGGGCTGGACAGGCCTTGGAGCAGCCTGGGACAGTGCAAGGTGTCCCTGCCCAGGGCAGGGTGGGACTCTGTGACCTTCCAGGTCCTTTCCAACCCAAACCACTCTGTGATCCTGGGATTTCTCACATCTCTTCCCGGCAAACCAGAGGAGGAGCTCCAGCCCCTCCGAGCACATCCTACTGCTGGCTCCCAACATCATCCCTATGGATCCGACCTGGCTGGGGCACCTGGACACTCCACGGGCCCCTCATTGTCTGATCTTCCTGAGAAACAGCTCCCAGGAGCATTTCCGCTCCGAAATCCAGCTCTCAGCCTTCTCCCGCAGCTCCTTCCCTGTGTTTTTCCCATTCCCATCTTCCACGAGAGGCCAGTCCTGGCTGAGCCTCGCACCCGAGCACCAGGGATGAGCTCCGTGATGGAATCATGGAATCGCTGGCTTGGAAAACACCCGTGCCAAGGCACTCGAGGTGCTCGGCTGCCTCCAGACATGTGCGCAGGGAAAACGTGTCTCGGAACGGCCCGAGCTTCCACCCCCTCAGCAGCTGAGGCTGGGATCTCTCCCCTCCCCGCAGCGCCACAGGAATTCCTTGATCTGGAGCAGGAAGGTCAGCCCAGAACAATGAACAGGTCCTTCCCTTCTCTCCGCCGAGGAGGAAAGGCTTCCCAGTGACCTCGGGTCGTAATCTTATCCTATGGAAACCGCAGGGAAGAGCTGCACGGGCGGCTTTCCAGGAGCCACCTGCCAGCCCTCCTCCTCCTCCTCCTCCTCTCCTCGGCGATGGTGACTCATCTCCATCCCGCAGATGGGCTGCAGGAATGAGGACAGCGGGAATTAAAGGCAAACCCGGCGTTCCAGCAGCGGCAGCGGGGCCGACGGCAGCGCCGGGCCGGCCAAGGGCACTCGGAGGATGCTCCGCAATGCAGCTGCTCCTTCCCGGCTCTGGGAATTCCTCCTCTCCCGGGCTGCGCCAGGGCAGCGCTCAAACCCTGCCTGTGACCCCCGGCTACCAGGCTCCCTGCTCATCTGGGCCACCTCTCAGAGCCTTTTCCAGCAGGAGACAGACGGGGCCCAAGGGCACGACCCTGCCCCCGGAGCAGACTCGTCCCAAAGGATGAAGGTTTCCATAGAAGTCTTGGAATGCTCTTGCTGGAGGGATGGGGGCACCTCCCAGCTGCCATTTGCATCCTATTTCCTCCTGTTATTATTTCTCACACGCCCTGAACCAAACCAGACACAATTTCTATTCAGCTGGGAAAAAAACCCATGGAATTGGGTCAAGTTCCAGGGAAAACACAAACATGTAAGGAAGCAGCAGCAGCTCCTCTCTCCCAGCAACGCTTTCCCCTCACACACTTCCAGTGACTTCAGCAATCGAGAGGAAGTTCCCTAAACCGAGGGGAAACGTGGAATACTGGCCTTGCATCCCGACTTCCTGCCCGGCCTCCCCGTGTCCCATCCCAGTGAATCACAGCCTGGCTTCTCCAGAGCTGCTGAGCCATCACTCCTCGGCTGCTCCACCCGGCCCCGGCAGCCGGGGGAGCAAAGGCTCCTCACCCCGGAGACTTGGAGCTGCTCTGGAGCTGCTCCTTAGATGGGATACAGAAGTGCAGAGCACTGGAAGTGCCTCCTAGGAACTGCAATCCTCGTTTTTTCCAGCTGCAAAGCTGCAGGAAGAGCACCCAGCAGCCTTGTCCCGCAGTCAGTGTTTGGAGGGTCAGCCCGCACGGTGCTCTGAGAGATTTCCCAAAAAACAAGGGGGGAAAGGGGGGAAGGGAGGGTGTAAGACACCTGTAAATCCCTGGGGAAAACACCCAGCTGCGAAGGGATTTCTGCTCCCTGTGAAAACCAGGAAAAACACCTCCCTGAGGTGCAGGACACTGCTGGAACCACCCAAAGTGAGGGCACGGCGGGAGGCAGGACTGCCAAGGAGCAGGGAAGGAGACAGAAAAGCCTCTGGATTTGTAGGGTGACGGGAACAAGCCATGGTGGGACACGGGGAGCTGCTGGGACACGGCTCTACAGCCATCAGGGAGACCAAAAACGACCCAAGGCCCCCCGAGGAAGGCAAACTCCTCTTCCTGGCTGGGGCTGGGCAGGAGAGCCCTGTGCACGTTCTGGCCGAGCAAAGGCTCCGGGCAGCCCCGGCGCCCTCCCGGCACACACACTCACATCAAAGGGGACAGAAGTGGCTGAGGACACTGTAAACACCCGTTTTCCTTGTTCCTTTGAATTCTAGGAAAGGCTCCGTGGCTATCGGAGCAGAGCACGGCATCCTAAGGGAAGGGAGAGTGGGAAGGAGCGATCCCAGCACCCCCAAGGCTGCCGGGAGCAACCAGGGATGGATCAAAGTCCTGCTCCAGCTGCTCCAGAGCTCTGCACCAGGGACTTTGCCAGCTTCCAGCCCATCCAAGGCGCTGCTGGACCCATTCTTCTCCTCGCTGCACACTAAGACTCATTTCGGAATGGATTAAATGGGATAACATCCCTCCCAGCACTCGGCATCACTGTGGCCTGCAGGCAGAGCCAGAGCTGGCCCAGAAATCCCGGGAGATGACTTTTGGATGAGGTTTTATCCCCGTCAGGCACAACAGCCCAGGCCCTTTGCCCTCTGTAGCTCCCCCAGTACAATCAGGAGGAGCTTTACTGGGACGAGAGCTCCTCCAACATCTGGCACTGTGGATTTGTGCTGCCCCTGCTCCCCCGGAACCACGCACACACGTCAGCAGCCAACAGGATGGTTTCTAATCCAGAGGAGAAAATCAGGGGAAAAAATAACCCCAGCACCTTCTCCTGCAGTGGATTTGCTTCGGGTGTAGGTAACTGTTCGCCCTTTTTCTGCCTTTTTCATCACGGAAGTGGCAAAATTCAGTTTAAATGCAGCTAATGCTGGGATGCCAAACCAGATTTGGTCAGGAAAGTGGTTAATAAATTATCACTGAGGAATAAAGTCTGGCCCTGCCAGGGGTGCAGCCGGGTTTTCAGGCTCTAGGATGAATTATGAAGCATTTTCTCAATTAGGAAAAGCCCTTTAAAGCCTTAATCATGCAAATTTAACCTTCTGTGTCAAAGACAGAATTTCATTATGGAGATGCTTAACCCATCTTTTTTTTCCTTTGGAGCAGAAAAGCAATTTAATTAGTGACAATACCATGAACTTTATTAATAGCCAGGCATTACGAGATCCTAAAATTCCCAGTGGCTTTAAAAGGGACTGGTTCTATTAATTAGCATGGCAGGGCTGGAAGTGGGTGTTACAAGGGTTTTCTTGGAAGCCGGAGCAATCCAGACTCTCCTGATGGATTCTCCATCCACTGGGAGAGGAGCAGGACCTCGGGCACCTCCAGGCACTCCCAGCAGCATCCAGCCCAAAACCAGGTGAGGAACCCCCGGCAGCTGCTTCATCCCTGAGTCTGGGCCAAGCACGGCCCTTTCCTGCCAGGGGAACCTGTTCCTGAGAGCCACGAGAGGGGAAGAGGAAATCTTTACAAAAATATCAATTATCGCTTTTATAATCAGAGGGAGAGGCCGAGATGGGCCGAGTCCTGCACTAAGGCATGTCATGGGAAGCTCTGGGATGCTGTGGGGCTTTCCCAGGCCCACGACCTGGATCTCTCCCATCTGATCCAGGAGGAAGGCTGGGACACGGCCATGGGTGGCACAGCTTGGAGGGAGCAGATCTGCAGGAAGAGACAGGATCAGCCTCCTGCCTGCTCCCAGTCCGGGCATCACACCCCAGGCTGGACTAATCCGTGCAGTTAAGGATGGGCAGGAGCAGGGACAGCGACCTCGGAGTCTTACGAAACATCACCAGGGTCGGGATGCAGCTCTGAGTTTCCATGTGAATGAGTTCAGCTGGAATTACACAGCCCAAACCGCCTGGATTTGGGATTTATTTTATTTCTGGGCTTTTCAGCCGTTCTCCATCCTGCCCGGGAAGCAGCAGGGATGCAGCAGCATCAGGCCCTCATATCCCACCCGACACCAATTCCCTCCCCGAGGGCAGGCCAGGTTTGGGCACTGGGATTTCTGCAGTCTCAGGCAGGAGGAGCTGCCCTGCTCCCTCCTCATCCCCCAGTATTCCCACAGGGATGGGGCTGGGAGCCCTGGCAAAAGGCACCGGCAGGGATGGGGGAGAGGAGGAAGAAGGGGGGGAAAAAAAAGTGCTGAAGAAATGAATCAGCTTTTACAAGGCAAGCTGCCTGACCTCATCCCCATTTTGCTCTTTCCCAGGAGGAAAGCAGTGGCAGGGAAAAGGGGGAGGGAGGATTTCCTTCCGCTGCATCCAGGAACCATCCCCTGCGCAATCAGCTGGATAAACCCACGGTTTCAGGCAGATGACGTGGAACCTGCATCCCAACGCCACATGATCCCCCCAGCCCTGAGTCACGGAGCCTTCCCTCATCCCAGATTCCCCCAGCTGCACGCACAGGATGACACTTTCCCCTGGCTGACATCAGGCACGGGAAGGGAAGCAAACGGAGCAGGATACGGAGAGCTGGAGTTCCCCAGCTCTGTTTTCTGCCTCTGCCTTCCAGGAACTGGAGCAGGGATGGGGACTCCACCGCTGTCCTGGGCAGCTGTTCCAACGCCTGACAACCTTTTCCACGGAAAAATTTGCACTGGTACCGAATTTCAGCCTCGCTGAGGCTGTTCCCTCTGCTCCTGTCGCTCGTTCCCTGGCAGGCTGACCCCGACCTGGCTCCAGGGAGCTGCGGAGAGGAACGAGGTCCCCTGAGCCTCCCCTTCCCTTCGGATCTGCAAACACATCACCAAACAGCCATCCCCCGTGACAGCACAGCTCAGGGAGCCAGGGAGGATGCTCGGGGATGGATCCCAGCTGGAAGCGGAGCTGGCGGACGTCACCCCACGCTCCAGCAAATCCGGCTTTCCCCCGACCTCAGGAGCAGATTAAGGTGGAAAGATAAACTCAGGAGCTGCAGGGGAATCCGGGCCAGGTTAATGTTAACACAGAAACATCGAGTGCTGTGGGACAGAGGTTGGCAGGAGGCTCCGGGCTGGCAGGAATCAGCAAAATCCCTTCACTTCCCAGTCCAAATTCCCGTGTACAGATAAGGAGCTTAGAGCCTGACGATGCCAAATCCTCCCACAGGAATTCCCGGCTCCCCTCTCTACTCACAGGGTGCTGAGGCCCTCCCCAGAGCAGCTGTGGCTGCCCCTGGATCCCTGGCAGTGCCCAAGGCCAGGCTGGACACTGAGAGCCACCTGGGACAGTGGGAGGTGTCCCTGCCATGGCAGGGGTGGCACTGGATGGGATTTAAGGTCCTTCCAACCTAACCCATCCCAAAGACACCTCCTGCCTCCAAGAGAAAGCCTGGAGAGGCCGGTGGGAGCAGGGCTGAGCTAACACCAAAAAACCCCAAAAGAACAACAACAAAAGGAGCTTTTAAAAGGTTCATCTGGGAAAGGCAAGAAAAACCCCACATTTGAGAGCGGAGCACAAAGTCACCGCAGAGAGAGCCCCGGCTGAGGAGGGAAGAAGGAAATCCCAACCCAAAGAGAAGTGAAGGAAATCCCAGTTCAGCACCACCAAGAGCGATGACCACAAAGGCCAAAAAAAAAAGGGGAAATGCCCTCCCTGCCAGCTGCACTCTGTCCCCTCGCTGTCACACACGCTCGGGGAGCACATTCCCGTGCCTCAGCTCGGAGCAGATGCCACGGCAGCACCTGGGAGGAAGCATTCCCTGCTGGCCTGTGGAGCTCGGGACCGGCGGGTCCTGCTGGGCTGAGCTGGCTGCGGGAGGCTCTGGAGCACATCCTGGGCCAGGCAGGGAGCAAGGGGCTATTTATGGTCAAAAATACCTCTGGAGGCCTTGGGAGCTGTCATCAAAGCCAGGGAAACGCGTGTGTGTCGAGGGCTGCTGAGTTTTAATTAGCACTCGCCTTTCCCCTTCTGGAGAATGGCTCTGGATGTGCAGGAGGAGGTGGCTGGGCCGTGGCTTGGGCCAGGACTCACCAGCACGAGCTGCCGAGCCCAGGCAGGCCTGGCAGGGTTTAGGCTCAGCTCACACGGGCTTTGGGAGCACGTTAATCCAGTTAGGGACCTTAGCAGCGCCCAGGGCT
Organism: Platysteira castanea; assembly: GCA_013397175.1. NCBI lineage: Eukaryota > Metazoa > Chordata > Aves > Passeriformes > Platysteira > Platysteira castanea. The sequence goes on from VYXC01008644.1 coordinate 31,120, forward strand.
GAGCCCCAGACTGGTTTGGGCTGAAAGGGACCTTAAATCCCATCCAGTGCCACCCCTGCCATGGGCAGGGTCACCTCCCACTGTCCCAGGCTGCTCCAAACCCAGCCCAGCCTGGCCCTGGACACTTCCCGGGGGCTGGAAGGAGATGAGCTCCGAGGTCTCCACCTGGGCTCTGCCAGGCTGACCTCACCAACCCCTGGATTGCCCCTGTCCCTGGGGAGCTGCTCCTGCTGCCAGCTGAGTGACCCAGGCAGGGTTCCCGGGATCCCCGGGTGGTGACAGCCCCAGCACTCCCTCGGGACTCCCTCGGGAGCTGCAGCCTGTCCTGCCCACTGGCTGGGAAGATCCGCAGGATTTTAGGATTTCCATCAGTTTGTACAAAACCCAAACGGTGCAAACGAAGCTGTTTCTACATCAGAAGGCCCCTGCAAATTCCCGACTGGAGGAAACCTCGGAGCAGGCAGGCAGGGACTTCCCACCCCGTTCCCAGCTCCAAGCTGCTGCTGCTTCTCCCCCTTCCTCAGAATGTTTTCTCCAGCTCTCTTTATTTTTTCAGAGAACGTCTTGCCATGAACAGGCAGAACCTGTTCTGGACACACTCGGAGCTGCTCCCCATCCACAGCACGACTTGGATTTTTTTTTTTCCAGGATACTCCAGGCTCTCTCCTGCGTGTGGGCGCCCAGCTGCCTCACCCAGGGGAGACGTGGGCTTGTAGGAATCACATGGATGAAGCCCACGAGCCAAACCCTGCTCCCTCTGGATCCTGAACACGGATCCCAAACCCTCCGGGGTCCCTGCAGACCCCGGCCCTGGCTCCGTTTCCCTTCAATTAAGGACAGACGTGGAACAAAACGTAACATTTTAGGAAAGATCTTCCACATGTTTGGTTTTGGCAGCGTCTGGTGGTTCGAAGGCAGCCAAAAAATAACTAATCCTCCCCTCCTTCAGCCAAGGGCTGAGTGGGACCAGAGGGGGAAAGGGGAGGAAGGGGAGAAAGGGAAGGAAGGGGGGGAGAAACTGGAACCAGTGTCTCCCAGTTTCCAGTCAGAGCATCTCTAAATCACGGACACACCTCTGTCCCTGTCCCCGGAGCACTGCAAGGCGTGGGAGCACCTCTGGAAGAATTTGTAATTCCTCCAAAAAATGGTTTCATCAGGCATTTAAAATTATATTTTTGGGTTTAGGAACACGTTAGTCCTGAGTCACTGAGGGGTTTCCACGTCCTGACACCACCACGGCACATCCAGGCCGGCAAAATCCTCCCACACCGAGCTCCCAGCACGACCTTTCCCCATGGAAGTTGTGAAAAAAAACCCAAAAAACACCCTGGGTTTAGTGGGAAAGGCGGTGGGGGATGACTTCAGGAATTTGTTATTTTGCTTTGCTGGGTAAATAAGATGGATTTGGGAAAATAGAGCCAAGGAAGGAGGCGACACACGTCGCACACAGGGGCGGGATGAGCTGAAAGGGTTTAAACTCAGTGATGGAAAACACGATCTGTGCCAAATTTATCTGAAATTTAAAACAGGGGCAGGAAAGCAGCAGCAGAGGGGGATTTGTGATTCCTGAATCGTTCCCAAAATGCATTTAAAAAAATCACAACTGTTAACAGGAAGCGGTGGGAAGGATAATTCTGCTCAGGGGAGCTGGGAATGGCCACCCCTCATTTGAGGGTGAGGGGAAAGGTGTTTATGAACCGTGTTTGAGGCCGATTCCACACGGACTCATGGAACGGTTCGGGTTGGAAAAGACCTTAAAGCTGATCCCATTCCACCCCCTTCCACTATCCCAGGCTGCTCCAAGCCCCGTCCAGCCCGGCCTTGGGCACTTCCAGGGATGGGGAATGCAGGGGAAGAGCTCCAAGGACTCGACACAGCCTCCCTGATCCCTGCCGGCCTCACTCCTGGCTGGAATTCCCGAACCTGACGAGCTTTTTCCGACACCCCCCAGCCCTTTCCGGGCCGGGCCGTGCTCGGGGCTCCCTCGCCGACCCCCGAGCCCTGCCCGGCTCCAGCTGCTCCGCAGGAAGCGGGAGCTTCCCGAGGCTGGGCTGCGGCTGCCGCCCGGGGTCACCGGGGCCGCCGCTCCCGGGGCTCTCTCCCAGCGCGTCCCGGCTGCGGCGGGGCCGAGCGGGGCTGGGTTTTGGGAAGGGTACATGACCCCCGGTGATCCCCATCGTGTCACCCGCCCGGCACCCTCCGGACGCGTTTCCCTCACCGCGCCCCTCCCACGGTCCAACCGGGGGAACGGGACCCCCATCCCGGACCCCCATCCCGGGGCTGCCCCGAGGGGTCCCAGCTCCGCTCACGGCCCGCACCGAGCCCCGGAATCACCGGGAGCCACCGGGAACGGCGGGGGAGGCACACGGAGAACCGAGAGATTCGAGACCGGGATCCCGGGGGGTGCCAGGCTGGACACCGGGGGTACCGGGGGATGGCCGGCGGGCCCCGCACCGGGATGCCAGGAGGGGATAACGGGAGGGATCGGGCTCCGCCGGGGCGGCAGCGGCCGGTACGGGTTCTCCCAACCGGTCAGGGAAGAGCGGCCTCCCCAGAGCCCAACGGCGGCGGGAACGGGAGCGGGGTGCCGGTGTCTCACCTGGCTCGCTTTGTAGAACTGCTTCTTCAGCCCCGCCACCGACATGGTGCCGGTGCCGGTGCCTGGCCCGGTGGCAGAGGGGGCCCGGTCTACGGGCGGCGGGACCTGGTGCGGGGGCGGCGG
>VYXC01008646.1:0-67353 GCA_013397175.1 Platysteira castanea
AGGACTGGACTGCAACAGTAAATGTTCTCTGCATTGGTGATATTTGGGTACTTTTGAAGTTATTATTAGCATTTAAGATCTTTCTCTGTCTCTGTATATTCTCTAAACATAATGCCAAGAGATACGTTTCATTGTCAGACCCATTAATACACATTTTCTGCACATGTGGTCAGGAATGCAGTGCATAGATGAGGTGTCTGACAAGGCAAGACAAGAGCAAGCAGAGGCCATAAGTATAAACAAGGTCAACTTAATATACCAGGGAAATAGGTATAAAACTTTGAGAAAATGATGGAGATTCTACTGAGGTTTATACAGTGAGAATTCAGACAAATATTCGTACCTCTGTCTCTTATAGCACAGTATAATTAACCCCTGAAGGAAAAAGCTGAAAACTTCAATTTTAGTTGAACTGTAAGATTGCACAAAGCACTTGGAGGAAAAAGTCCTTACTGTAATATTTTCACACAGGCTGTTGGTGAGATCTCCTCTACATTCTCTTCTTTCAGATTATGTGTAAGATTTTTGTGTATGATCAGTGTCTCACGTCCTACAGCCATGGAGAGATGTATTTACGTGTTACCCCCAGCCAGCCTCACAGACAGAGGTGAAGGTGGCAGTGGCTTTTATCAGACATGTAGATATTTTTCTGTGTTCTCTTGGGCTTCCTGTTTATTTGTGAGAGAAGACACTGCTTAGGGCAGCAAAAGCTGTGCACAGAAGTATCAGAAGGAGTCACTTAGGGTGTGGAGCTACACAGTATGGGGTAGCATCTGGATCTTTTCAGATTACCAATACAAACATTTGTGGGATCAAGTTGCAACACATCACAGAAAAAATCTGTGTTAAAACATTTCCAAAAAAGTCCTTAGATCTATATTTTCAAATATTACAAATTACTTGTTTTAGAAACAGCATGTGTGAGCCCAAAGGACTTCAAAAAGAGGAATTCATTGACATTTCTGTGATAAAACATGACTGGGTAGGAAAAAAAAACTTAACTGATTGCTCTTCACTCTCATCTCCTTCTGCAGAGATATAATTGAGCCCTAAAGCTATTGTCCGTTTGACATCTTTAACAAGAAATTAACTCTCACTTTACTTGTGTCAGTACCATGCATGACCTCTCCTTGAAACAGGCAGCTCTTGAAAAACAAGGCATTATATTCTCATTTTGAACTTGACCAGGAAATGGATTTTTGTAAATACCAACTAGTAAGTTTCAATACATATTTGTTTGAATGAATGATACCAGTAACCTACTATGGTACTGTGGTACAAAATAATGAAACATCTGGGTTTTGCCTGCATTTAGAACAGATACACTCCAAGAAGAAGTAATAGTGGCACCCATGTTCAGTTTTACAAAGTGAGGCTTTGTACAGGCCTGAATGTACCAGTTCTTTTCACTGGATGTGTTTGTTCTAATTATAAAGTCCTGTTGGGTCAAACACAACGACTGACGGTGCAGCATTGACAGGAACTTGCAGTATGAGCCAAACCTGAAAAAACCAGTGAGATTCCTAAGTATGCACATAGAGAATCTCTCCTTAATTAACCCCACTGAAGGGAGATTTTTCCAGTTCCTCTAAAAAAGCTTAACATTTTGGGGTTTTGCTGTTGTTTTCTTTTGCTTACCTTGACCATGAACTTACCTGGCACAAAGAACCTGCATTTAGACAACTCCCGCCTTTTAGAATTTTTTCTTCTCTTTTTCTTGAACCCCAAATGACCCTAGCATCCTAGCAGCCTTCATCTCCTTCAAAAAACACATGCAGAAATGCCTAGATAATGGTGCCACTGGGCTGCATAAAATGTGCTGCAGGTCTGTAAATTATCTCTAGCCAAATGTAGAATATGAACAGGTATTTGACAGCAGTGACCCAGATAAGATTTTTATCAGCTTATGGAGAAGAGAATTATACATGATCTTTACAAGGTCCAGAGAGATGCATTTTCCTGGTATAACATGTATATCAAAAAGATGAAAAACATAATCCTAGCAACTGCTTTGAAAATGGTTTTATCCATTAGGTAGCAGGCCCATTATCCTGAAGTCATTTATAACACTACTTTCTCAGCAATATGTTTATGAACATCTTTATGTAACTCATCGTGTTTATGAATGAATATAGGCTCATAATGTTTTTCTGTTGCCAGGGAATTCTTTAATCTGTGTTTCATAAAAGGTGAACTCAACCACAGAGATATTGAACAACATCAGGTAAGTGAACATCAGCACTTTCTGAATTATGTGTTTGGGGGAGGTGCAATTTACCAGCTTTACCCACCTCATTTAGGCTGTTGTGGTGAGAATGCAGCTGTGGAGTTTCAATCACTACTGTGCTACAGGAACACTAGATTTCATCATACCTTTGGCATACAAATGCACCAACAGGAGAGAGGCTGCAAAATTCATGTCAGAAAGAAGCAAGTTAAGGAAATTTGTGATTTATGCGGATGAAACTGGGAAATAAAAGGTGTTTACCCTATGTTCTAAAGTTCTTGAAATTTCATCTGTGACCCTGAGAAAACATGCTGATTTGAGAGTTGGGCAAAGAGCAAGATATTGTTAAGACCAACAATGACAAACCTCAACTGCTTTTGTGTTAACTGCGTTTCTGTTTCAACACCCTCCATCCTTACACACACACACACACACACACATACTTACCCACACTTCATTTAAAAATAAAGCTTAAAAAGAAACTTTGTTTTAACATAAATATTTATTGCACCTACCCAAAAGCACAGCCTTTCTATTTTGCCTTGCAGGAAAATAAAAAAGCAATCAAAAGAGTGAGAAGAAAATAATTATTTTTATTTTAAACTGAAATCAGAAGAAAACCCCAAAGTTATCTCTGAGACTTGCTGCTAGTTTTTGCTTATTTAAAAAAAAAAAAAGTTTAAGACAGTGGTTGATGTTTCAAAATAGTGTTCAATATCCTGATTTTACATGAAGTTTTCTAAGAAAATAGATGGTCAATATAAATTTTTTACTGATAAACCTTAATAGAAATCAAACTCTAAAGAAATTATGGATATTAGACAAAATTTTTATTCAAATAGTGTAGCAAGGACTTTGAACTTCTTCGAAATGGCTGGTAACTACATAAGTTCATTTTGCACCTAGTATTTCTGAGGTAACCCTAAACTCTTCAGGGCTCACTTCAGCAAGTGCATATTTATCCTAACTTTTAATTAAATATTAAAAATAGACAGATGTAAAGAATCAAAAAGGAAATTTTAAGGTTTGAAACTATTCATCTACCGCACATGCGGCCAGAATTTTCATCTTGAGAGGTGAAATGGTGAAACAGTAATTCACACAAGAGAAATGTGATAAGAGGGCACTGAATCACTTCCAGTGGGATTATTCAAGGCATGTAAAAGGCCCTCGATTTCAGCCACAAATCCCATTCATTTGCCTTGGAATAGGTGACACTGTTCATATGAATGACCTAGATGTGCTGTAATCACTGGGGAGTTTTCAATGATAATGTGTTCAAATACCAACTACTAATTATTATTTGCAATCATTAAACTAAATCAAAGTTGATAGAAATGACCACTACTTCAATTTGCAAGTCTTATTCTCCTTAAATTGTTCCAGGATGTTAAGGATGGTAATTGCTTCAAGGTCCTTTGTACCTGTGTTTGCAGAAGGTATGGTAGGAAGAGATAGCACCAGTTTTGCGGAGTAAACCCTTAGAGGAACAAGGAATTGCTCGGGGGAGATTAGTCCAGTAGAGCAAAGATAGTCTGTGCTCATTATGTGTCTTAAATAGGTGCTCTTTCCCGACTGAACTCCAATGGCAAACCCCACAATCAGTAGGACTGTTACCTTTGTTCCGTCTCTGGTCAAGTATCCAGAGTCCAGCAAATAAAAACTAATTTTTATGTATTTTATAAAAACCTGTGTGTAAAGCTCATGTGCCTTCTTCCTGGCGTGTCAATCTACTATTAGTCTAAACTCCTGATACCACACAGTCACGTAACAATCCTGTTTTTCATTGAGTAAAAATTCAAGGACTGGTCTTTTTGTGAGGACAGAGCAATCCCTGGGGGGAAGAAAAAAAAAAAAAAAAAAAAAAAGACAGTATCAAGAATAAAAATTCAAACAAGGTTAACATGGAAGCTCAGGCCTAGGTCAGCTGTTTGAAGAAGGTTTTGGCTTCAAAAGGTGGAGATTTGGCATTACTGCAGATGGTACATGAAAGACATGCACTGTGAGGCATGCAGATATCCAGGTAGGTAATAGTTTTCATTGTGGTCATTTTCACACAAACCGGTTTAGTGACATTTGTTTAGCAAAAGCAAAGCAAGTCCTGGCACATAATAATATCATTTTGATTTACATTAGGTCACAATAGACTAGGTTCAAAATTCCTCTTCAAACCTCCCAGGACAGTAGTATTTTGACCCTAATATTATCAAGCAAAAATAAACCAATCTTAAAAATACTGCAATAACATTAAAAATGTACTGTAAACCAAAGAGCCATATGGGAAAGAGAAATTTTAAAAATAGAATCAAATGTAAAATAATACCTTTCAAATCGATTCTTGATTTATTCTAGGGATTGTAGTACATTGATCATCTAGCTCTATATTTATGTCATTGACCAGATCTGAGTCATGGCAATGATATTACATTTTAAGACATGTGAAAACGAAAAAGGAGGGAAAAAAAGAAAAAGAGGCTTTCACATGGGAAATTCAATTTACTTTTGTCTCGGTTGCCGCCAGAGACTAATTTGGAGCAGGTCCTGTGGTAAATCCACCACCCAATGCCATTGCAAATTGCTGGGTTAATGAAGAGAATTCAAGTAGGGAAATGAGAGGCGAGAGAAGCAAGGTGCTGATCGTCTGTAAATTACTTGCTGCAGGGCGTACGATGTTAAAGCTCAGGGTGCAAAATACACCGTTTTTTCTTGCATGATAAGCAGAGGATTTACTTCACTTTCATTACTATATTTCACCAAAACCTCCCCGTCAAACTAATTCTTGTTTTGTGTAACCAGCAGTGTAAGGAATGGCAGAGGAATTTCATGTGCAAAGAGTGAAATACAAGCAGACCACGGAGAAAACATAAGAAGCTTTTTAGGTAAGAAAATACTTTTCTAAATAATGAAAATGCAGTTTATAAAATATTTGATACTGCTTACAGAAAAAAAAGCTCTGGCCATTTTCTTTGGTAAATTCTTGTATATTGTACCTTCACACTTCCTTTCCTAGTAGTTACTTAAAAATGGGGGAGGGAATCACTTTTCCCATAATACTTATGCTGCCTGTGGGGAATGGTTTACTTCCCTTCCCCAAGTAAGTTTCAAAATTATAATTATCTTTCACTATCTTCATAAGGTAGTTTAATAATTTTTTTGAGAATTCAATATTCCTGTAATTTTATCTTTGCATTGCAGAGTTCTTTCAAGTGCACCAATATCTTTACAAGTGCACCAGTTTGAAACTAGTGAGGTATAACCTGTGTTTCTTGATTTGGTTTTTGGGGGTGTTGTTCGTTTATTGCTGGTTTTGTTACTGTTTTTAATAGGTGGTAGCTCTATCAAACGAAGAAAATACTAAAGACTGTTCCCTCAACTCCTCTAAATATCTAGCATTAAATTAACTACTGTCTTATAGCCTCAACCTTCAGACATCTTCATGCATGAATGGAGTTACTTTTGTGAGTGGCATTACCCTCATGCACAGGGTTAGGATTTTCTCTAATGTTGCTCTCTGACTCTTCCAGGGAGCCAGGCTCTTTTGCATGAAGAAGGATGCAGGATTTCCACATGAAGCTTCAGAGTGAGCAGGATCTGGTTATGGCATCTATCTGTTGTCTGTTTAGGAGCCACAGTGTGTGTCTTGATCCCTTGTGACTCTTCTTGCAAATAACAAAATGAAAAGGGAAGACTTTAGACATTTCAGTGGTTTTTATCTTACCATTCCATCTTCTGAACCAATGTAACAATGCTTGTTTGAACTGTGAAGCAGAAAGAAAAAAGCTAATATAAGATGTAAACAGACATAAGCTTCTCTATCTTTCTAAAATTGCAGCTTTGATGTTCATTACCTTATATAAGTAATTTTATGTTGTCAGTTTTTCTAAGTAGTGTCATATGTAAATTTTGTGTCTTAGTTGTTCCCAAGAATGTTGCTCTACTTTTTAAATTTGTATGTTTAAAGGACGAAAAGGGGGAAACCGTAATAATTCCTCAAATCAAGAAAATCAGAGCATATCTTTAAACAATCTTAAGGAAAAATTCTCAGTTCCGAGAGGAAAAGAAGAAACTCTTCCGACATCTTACATTTTCTTGAGTTAACACATAGTAAATTGCTCATCATACGATGAACATATATATATGTATATGAGTATATGAGTTGATTTTTCATATTCACTGTGAAGATGTTTCTAGCAGGGGGAAAGGGCATGAAGGCCGTGATAGATTGGCGCTGGTACATACTGATAGCTATACTAGCCAAAACCAAACAGACAAAGAAAAGCCCTACAGGTTAATGAAAACGTGCAGACTCCGTGCGAAGGACCTTGACATCACAGTGCGACTTCTTTAACAAATAGCAGGGAGTCCTTGATCCTGTGAAGCCTGATAAGGACGCAGGCAGCCATCGGCATCACAGTTCACGAGTCCTTTGGTGAGCAGAAGGGCACTCTTCTGTGCTCCTCATGTCATCGCTAATGCCGGCTAAAACATGCACTGAATTACTTGCAATATGTTGGTCCTATGGAAAAGGTGGGAAATGAAACATCATGGTTTCCTTATTTTTGAAAATTGGTGTAGAAAGTTAGAACGGGCTGACGATTTTGTTAAAAGACAGGAAGCAAAAGTAGAGGTGCGTTCAGAAACTTGTGCCAAATCCTCTGCACTTCACAGGTGATGCAACAGCTTCAGGTTGTGTGGCCAAGTAAACACCAGGTGCTCCCTGATCAGAAAAACTTTTCATCTCGTGCTTCTACTTCGAAATGGGAGGGCGGCTTCAGACTTAAGAAGCTGCTGAGGAACGACTGCTTGTGTTTCACACACGGGGCCCAAAATGCCAATCTCAGAAACCCCCTGGTCAGTGCCTATTGCCTTGGTACTTGTGCTAGCAGCACTGGTTATCACCACCTATAAATTCCCCTCCTCCCCTCACCTGGGGAGAAGACAATTTCTAAAATTCTAATTTTTTGATTCTAAATTTCCAGAGGAAAAAAAGAAAATGGCAGTAATACAGATGTCTCCCATATCCTGCTCTCAGTGCTATTACCATAGGTCAGCCCCTTATTTGCCTTTGGACTATGAAAGGATCTATGCTGAAAGCTATAGCCCTGCTTCAGAGAGAGCTATTTCATTTCATTTTTCCCAACATTTCCCCCATCTCCCATGGAGAGTGTAAAGAACTGATGCCTTTATACCCAAAGTAAGATGTGTGTTACCAGCTTCAGCTGCAGACATATGTGCAGTGCCTGCTCCCTAGATGCATACGACATTTATCTCTCTTCACTATCTGGGAGCATCTCCCAAAACATTCCCAGAAAGACACACTAGTAAAGAGAGTTTATGTGACTTTCCTCCTAGCCCAGAATGGATCTAATTGAGAGCTGTAGCCATCTGTTCAGACATCAGGGTTTGCATGCCTCTTCCAGACTTGGTAGCCAGAAAACTGGATCAAAGAAAGTAACTCCTTCTATGTTTTTAGAGAACATATGAAAGGTCAGGTCCTTGAATGAGTGCCTCTACAAGGTTTAATCTCTGATTAAGCACAGGAACAACAAAAGCCTGAAGGCAACTGTACTTCTTACTGAAAGATTAATTAAAACTTATCCGAATGCTGCTTAATTTAGTCTTTGACCTTTTGAACGTGCTAACAAGTCCGAATAACTGTGTAGAATCCTTGCAATAGACAACCAAAACAAATTGTAAAAGCATCAAGCTTACATTGGTGGCATGTCTGTCTGCAGCTAAAGTGGGTACCTTATTTGCTCAGCAAATTTTCTGCAACAACTTCTGATTTTGGCTGTAGCCTTTAAGCAAGGACTCCTGCCAAAATGGAGAAACTGGTTTCCTGGGGACTTCTAGCATATGTCCAAAGTATTTTAGTGGTAATCACTGGGAACATGATAAACATTTGAGGTGTGCAAAATGTGGAGTGGGTTTTTTTTTCTCAGAAATAGTAACAAGCTTTCTCTTGACACATGTAATTTCACTTTCTAGGCTATTTTTATTACTCTCATCATCATTATTTTTCTTATTGCTCTTATTTCCTAACACTGCAGATTCCGCGGCACAGTGAGGCATGGGGAGTGGACCAAGGGCAGCTGCCTGCTCTGTCTGTGTGTCCAAGGGGTCTTTGCTGTTTTCTTCAGGGTCTGAGAGATGGCTGTGGTGAGAGACACCGTTGTATGATGGAAATCCTTAAACCAGCACCCAGCTGTCCATTCATGTTATTCATGGCTGAGTATGCATGAGTCAATTCACCTGCCTAAAACAATGACAGACTCTTTGTGGACATCCTTTCACATCAAAGCGTTAAATGCATTTAAATTCCTTCTAACCCCCACCCCTCATACCCAGGTGCCTCTGACACTGACCACCAATATGATGGAAAGTTATATTTCTTACCAAACCGGCACTTACTTCTCCCCATAGAAGAGCGTGGTTGTGGCTTGGGACAAATCAGAGTAGGGCAGACAGGGTTTGGGGCTGTTGGGGGTGGGTGGCAGAGGGCTTCTCGGGGGTGTGAGGACAGGCTCCGCTAGCCAGCATCAGTCCCATTAAAGACCAGCTTATCACTAGTTACTTTAGGTTTTACCAGTTGCCAAAACTTTTCTACAATAGAAACAATGACATTTGACCGCTCAGAGTAGCGGAGAGACTGAAAAACAAGTGCAGCCTCTTCTGCCCTACAGTGACCCCTTCAGATCCAGATTTGAGGCACATGCAGCACATTGGTTATATAGTTCCTATTCATTGTGGCAATTTCAAAGGAAGTAGGGATTTGGGGGATTTTTAGCGGGTTGTTTTCACATTAAATTCACCGCGAAGTTTGAAAGGTTTGGATAAATCACATCAGGAGTTTGTAGATTTGTCCGAGGTTTGAAACTTATCCTTTGACGGAAATTATAAATGGAGAACACGTAAATTTTCCCACTTCCATTAGTGAATAATTTTAATTTATCTGGCCCACTAGAAATTTAAGAATGAGATTTGATGAGTATATGTGTGTGTTCATACAAACACAGATAAATACGAAAAAGAAAATTACATACATGTGCAGAGACATGCATACAAAGTTAATTTATATTTATTTAAGTACATAGTGTATATATACACACGATATACTAAAACACAAAAACATAGACTCTTTATATCCAAACAGAGTAATGTTGAACAAATTTGATTCACGAGCAACTATAGTGAGCTTCTTTCAGATACTCTTCAATTTAAACAAAAGTCTTCTAAATGCATGAACTTATCTATGTTTGTGTGTGACAAAGAGGGCTCTTCCTTGTTAAACATTTACCATGTTAAGCTATTAATGTGAGAATTAAGCAAACAAAAAACCCAACAACATTCTGATTACTAAATTTGCTAATTTACTTAATGGTTTTACCAGGTTAATTGGATTTCGTTAATCTCTCTAGAATTAATTTTTCTATCCACGTTCCCTTGAGAATTTTCCTTGCAAAGGAAGGAAAAAAGCCTGAGAGCTTTAGTACTCTGACATTTTTGTTTCACATTAAAACAAATTTCAGAGTCTCTAGAGGGAACATTACCCCCAGCTACTTACTGCATATGCACTTACAAAGAAAAATATGGCAGTACTTAAAATGCAACATTCTAGTGAGTATCTGAGATTTACATATGAATACTCAGATATTTTCTCTCCTAAGCACCATAAAATTTCATCAGTCATTTCTAAAACGTTCTGAGTGCTGCTGTTTGCTGCTCTTTCAGAACTGTGAACTCTGTCTTTAAGGACCCTCCATCACTGCCTGTTGAGCTGAAGTATTTTCTGGGAGGGCTGAAAGGAAGTAGTTTAGAGCAGTAACGAACTTGAAACAACACAGGCAAATCATCCTCGTTTCTGCTTAATATAAGCGATTTAAATAGAACGTATTTTTCTTTGTTCAGGTCTCGCAAAAAGAATCCTCTTGACTGGGTGCAGGTTGGACACAAGTTTGAAGGACTGAGCCTTCAGCAAAAAGTCTGTCTCCCTGCTGTGCCAACCCCACTCCCACCGCCTCGGCAGCTTCTCTGAGGAGCCAGGGGCAGAAACAGAACCCTGGTCCTTGACCTGCAGAACAGTTTGTGTGTGGAGCTTCAGAACACTGGCAGATCCACACCTGACTGATTGCCTCTCTGCGGTGGGAGGATTGCAGGACAGCTCCACGTCCACCTTACCCCCAGCCGCACTAATGGCAGGGATACAGAACCGGAGGGCACGTTTCCTGGAAACTGAATGAAAGGTGCAAAACCCCCCACTTCTGTGTACCTCTCAACGACCTTATTGCATCCAACAACTGGCATATTGTTCAGCACTCAACAATCAACTCTTCCTGTGGAAGAAAAAAAAAATTGCATATACTTATCTATTTTTATAATTTAACTTTAATTGTTGCCTGTTTCAGCCTCTGAAAAGATAAATTTGAAGCTGTTTTCATAGTGTTCGTGTAAAGTTTTTGTTGTTAAAAGCTATTAGCTCGTTTTGTGGGGATTTTTGGGTTTGAATTTTTGATTTGTTTCCCCTGAGGAAAGTTTTCTTTTGAGTCATGATTTTTAAAGTTTGTATCTCGAATATTTACTGGGGTTTTAGGTCTATAGTTCTAGTTACTTTTGATATGTGCAAAGACATTTTATANAAAATGAAAAGAATCATGTACTTGTCAGAATTTTTAAACTGCATTTTCAAAACGTGAATCATGTAAAAACCCATCTTGTTTCACCAGCCAATTCAGAGTAGAGAGATTCTGAGCTACCAGAACTTTCTCTCAAAAACAAAAATAACATTATTGATCTTCTTTCCTTGAACATTATTATCTTGGGGTGTCTTCTCAGTAATACTTATTTTATTTCTTCAGAGCTGGAAAATTCACTAAAGAAGTACTAACACCTTAAGATAAAGATGTCTTTATTAGTGTACACACTCAGAGGTTTTTCAGTCTGATAAGTAACTAAATGATCAAATTGTTTACTTTGTACTTTAAAGAGTTTTATTTGAAACTAGAAATGCGGCAGGAAGAATCACAAAATTAAAGCTCATTTCCACTTTTTGTATTTTTTTCCTCTAGAGAAGACTGGGTTTATTGCAGAGCAGATTTATACCTATGCCCATCACAACAGAGCTAGCACTTGATTGATGTCCAGTGCTATAATATATGCCCTATGACAGTTTATTATCATTTATTTATTAAGTCTGATGTCTTCAAAACCAGCAGCAATTGAATGAAAACCTGATCTTCCCATAAATCTTAGTAATGTGTCCTTGCGACACATAGTTAGTATGTAGGATTCATAGTATTAATATTTATCTAGAGCACACACAACCTCCTTGATGCCTGGTTGTTTCATTAATTCTCAGCATATTCAGTGACAGATTTCTTTACTCCCAAGAACAGGTTTTGTTCAGGTTTGGGGTTTGTTGTTTTGGTGGGGTTTTTTTCCTTTTTTTCCCCAGAAGGGAATCAAAGGAGTAATAATATGTCCTTGCCAATCCTAGCACAAACAGTCCAAGGTACCTTATACAGTACCATACCTCAAATTACAGATCTACACACAGTAGAGCTCCATGTTTGACAGCCTCACAGTCAGTGAGGGAGGCATGTGAAAAACAACATACGTTCATACTCAGGAGGCATTGCTGCATGAGCAATGGTTTCTCTTCCAAAAGTCTTTCCCTGCACGGGGAAGTTCAGTCACAGAACTGCTCCTGTACAGACCACCTGCAGCACAGCACAGCCTACAGCTGCGAACATGGATTCAGGCACTGTTCTACCAAGCACAGCAACAGTCATTTTATTCCTAATGTGGGCTGCAGAAATCTTGTTTAAAAACATGTTACATGACCATGATGGAGCTGATGGAAAGGAATGAGGTCACAAATGTCTTAACCAACATTTTCTTCAAATACTGCCTGCTTCCCCATAGGGCTTAAGAGTTTTTGTCTTTTTGTCCATTCAGGCAACTGATTCAGAAGTCAATTCCTCCCTCTCCAACCTAGCCTAATGCAGGATAAGTAAATTCTATGTTTGTGTGGGACAAGTTCTGTTTTAAGCTAGATTTTCAGGCATACTGTATACAGTTGCAGACAATTAACTTTGCCAACAATTTCTGGCTCTACACTCCCAGTCACACTAACATGTAGCAATTATTAGATCTTACTGATCTAATAAGTGATTTACATTGCTCCAGACTAAAAAAAAAAAAACAGCACCCCATGAGGCATCTCGTAAAACCCCAGCTGTCCATCCATGTCTTACCTTGTTGTAAAACAGCAAACACTGACACATACTTAAAATAACAGCAGAAAGTTGCTTTAAACCTTTTTTCACCCCTTTTTTCCTGTTCTTTCTAGTAAGGTTTTGGTTTTTAAAGGGTTATATTTTATGTATATTTTTTTCTTATCCTTGTACCAATAAGCCAAAATGTGAAAGGAGCTAGAACACTTAATTCTCCACCAGGGTTCATTAGATGTAAAGGTGGGAAGAGAGTTCAGTGGAGTCCAGTTTCTGATATTTTTTCTCATCACAAACAGAGAGTCAGAATTACCAGAAAGAAAAAGTGCAATTTAACTTAGTCACAATTAAATTCATTTCCACACTATACTTAATACACTATTCCATCATGGAAGTGATCACTAGTTTTTATTAGACAACAGAAGGGGATGAGACAGCAGTGCACAATATTAGGGAAGTATTAGTCAAAAGTGAGCAAATAATGTAGCTCGACTTTTCTCATGAAATCTATTCATTACAACTGATATTCCTTAACATTTCTGTTACCAAAGCCAGTTTTCTTATTCTTTCAAAAGACAACTATTCTTCTATTCATTACCTTACTTTAAATATTAGTTATAGAAAAATAAGGGACATTTTTCAATGTCTATTATTCTTTATTTTTTTCTCTCTGTACTTCTCTCTGGACTGTGAGAAAAGGCAAGTTTCACTACAACAGTCTTACTTCCTCAGCTGGAAACCTATCCTCCTTTTCTCTCAGAGAAGCACAGATCCCATTTTTTCTGTGCACCTTATCGTTCTCCTGCACAAGGTTAGACAAATAGCAGGCTCAGATCTGGGTTTGGACTATAGATATACCTCTGTGTGTCTTGCCAGCAACTCAGACTCATGCTGGCTCCTGCATTCTCTAGCAGAGAGTGTTACCATAATGTTTGGCCACAAAGGTATCCCAGTGCTCCTCGTTTGCTCAGTGAGCCGGGAACAGACACACCAATAAATTAATCTTGGTAAAATTACAGCCTTTAGAAGACACCAAATAGCCCTGCTCAGAGAGTTGTCTGCTGAGACAACATCAGGGACACAGTCTGTGGTTAGGAAGGCATTGCTGGCAGCTGCACACCAGATCATTGTGCTGCTGATGTGCGTAGAGAGTGACCATCTCCTGGACAGATATGGGAACGGCTGCCTGGCAGCCACGAAATCCTGAATGGGGACCAAGTCTTTCTGTCCGATTTAGGCTCTTCTCTCAATAAAAATATGGATTTGTAAAAGAACACACATTGGAGCTCTCATCAGAAAAGCTATTGAGATAATACCTCTCTTACCTGACACATCAGGAACAGCAGAAATTTCAACAAAAAAAGTTAGTGTCACTACAAGACAAAATCTGGGGCACTTTCTTCTGTGAAAAGGGGTAATGAACTAACAAGACTTTGGTTTCTTGATGTCCTTTATGAACATGTACAACAACCTGTGAAAGTTATTTGAGAAGCCACTCTTAGAAGTGAGGTCTCCTATCAAATCTTTATTGTACAGTTGACAGCTGCCAGGTGTTGCAGACACCACATTTCAAACCCCCGTCTTTTGAAATGCCCATCTATGAAGAGGACAGCTAATTCCCTGTGCCAGGATATACTAACTCCCTGTGTTTCTCTTTGTGTATCTACACGTCTGCTTTCAGGCTGTACTTGCACATTGTTGCAGTGAAGGTCAAGCAGGATACTGATTTTATGATAGGTCTAAAGCCACAGCCCAGCCCCACAAAATTTCCTTGTTCAAAACTCCATGTCCTTCAGCAGGACTTTTGCAAAACATACACTTCTAGGTTTAGACCTCAATAAATGGTACTGTCGTTATTATTTATACTGTATCTGCACTGTTGGACACTGCCATAGCCAGAATGAACAGATGCTCAGGAAATTATTCAGTGGCATATGGCTGACCTTGTCATCTCATAGAAGGTTTTGAAACACTGCGTATATTTCTTTTTTATATAATTACAAAAAAACTATTTCATGTTTGCTCATGCTTGCTGAGAATAAGGAGGGCAATAAATCTGGATTACAGAGGAACATGAGTACGGCTTACAGTAACACTGTGGTGTAAATGAAATGTCTTATCATTTGACTTGAAATTATGTTATTGTAACATTTTGGAGGTTTGAGTGAACAATTATAGAAATAATATATCTGCAGCACTACAGAAACACAAGTACTTACAGAAAACTAAAACAAAAAACCAGAACGATTTCCCCGAAAATCTTGCCTTGGAAGTATTGCACGTATTTTCAATCACCTCATAAAATCTGTGGTTTCTTATGGTTGAACTGATCCCAAGGATCACCTTTTACAATATATCAAGTTGGACTAGATGAAAGAACTATCTCAGCTTTAAGCAAGGACAGGAAATTACAGTGGACAGAAATCACAAAATGTAGCACAAAAATCTCTTCAGAAAATGGCAATAACCTATGTTATTGGTATGCTGGTTTTTGACACCCATCTTTGTCTTCATGGACATATGACAATGGATTACTTCTCAGTCACAGAAATGCCACTATTTTTGTACCAATTATCTTTGACTGTTAGTCTTTAGGCCATTCATCATTTTTCTGTTCTTCTGTCAAGCTTTGGTCATTCCATCAAGGAACAGATAAAGACTTTTGGGAATTAGACCCCTAATTACATGAGAATAATTAACAAATTTAAACTAATAACAGTAATATTTCATAGATAAAGGGCTAAAAATTATTCACATAAACTGTTTGGATTTCTTCTTTAAAAACTGGCAACACAGCTGGCCATTTATTCATAGTTATTATTTCTGTCTGAAAATTAGCACATTTTGAGATGGTGATGAGTGACTATGAAATGTGAAGGTTGCCAGCTGTAGTGAGATCAAAGATCTCTTTCCCTGCCTGTAAATTGCCACCATAAACGTACTGTCACAAACCACAATGCTATAAGACATGTGTTGGCATTTCTCTGGTCAAGAAATTATATAACCTCATATTGGTTTTCAACACCTGCACTATTTACAAGCATTTGAGTCCTTGACAGCTCAGTCCCTGAGGACAGCAATGCAGTCTTATGATCTGTTAACCATGAGGATTCATTTCTGTTGTCATGTTTTGCTATAATTAAAACTGCCTGTTCAGTCATTTATAGTAAGCCTGAAAACCCAACTCAAAACAGAGGAGCTGGGAACGTAGACTTTCCAAGCCACACATGGGCTACTCAGGGTATATAAATAAAACCCTCTCTTCACTTTTTCCACTTCCATAGTTTTGTTTTCTTCCATCTCTGTGTCTCATTCTCTTCTATCCCCACTGCTCTGATACCTTACAGCTTGTATGGCTTTCTAACCTTGTTCCTAAACCCTAGAAACTCCTCTTTTAAAGAAACAAAAGGAGGATGAGTATCTCCTGCCTGTGGTGGGAATAGATACAGGATTTGGACTGGTCCAGGAAATCCATAAGAGAGTTTCCCATTTTTAAAACATTCAGACCAAATTCATTCACATGTTCACATGGTACTGTGCATTGAATCTGGATTGAGCAATGAATTTCAATTATAATAAAATATATTGTTGGATCCACCTACTTCTATAGTTTTAGGGCTGGGTCTTTAAGAAGCCCATGTTTGCCTGGGAGAGGTCTGGTGGTGATTTATTTACAATGAAAACCAAGCAGAAAAAAAAAAGTAGACAAAATGAAATGCAGATTTGTGGACATAAGACAGATAAAAAAACTGTCACAAAACAAATGCAAAATGTGCAGATTTTGGCTGGAATTCAGTCAGGTGCCATCAGGAATATTTAACAGGTTAAGTGGATGTCTTTTACTGGGTTATTTGAATTAAGACCATTAAGACTGCCTAGAGATAAAGAAGAACAAAAAAAAAAGAGAGTAAGATTGTGAGAATACACTAAGAAAAAACTACAGAGGAAGCCAATAACTTCTCACAGTATGTCTGTAGAAGATATAGAGTGATAATAATATGTTGGTTCTTCCATGCCCTGACTTTTGTTGGTAGAGCAGAATAAGGTTGCTTTTAAAATATGCATATCCATTCTCTAAAATACACATTGAAAGTAGTGAAGGCAGTCAGATATTATGTTGAAAGGGTTTGTGGTTTTGTTCTCTCTAAAACAAATTCTCAACATCTAATTATGGCAATTCAGAAAATAGTAAACTGAACGAGGTTAAAAAATAGAAGAAGAAATAGACATAAAAGTTGTTACACACTGGTGATACAGACACATTAGCTTTTTTGACAGGGCTACTGAGATTTTATGGCAAAAGCAGAACGTTAAAGATTTTTGATGTTTCCTGATTTGTCCTTCATTAGAAACGTTACAACACATTTCATCCCAATATTTGTTCATGGCCAAGAGTGGCCCAGAGAAAGCATATCAGGATGAAAAAGGAGATGTAACTCAGTAAAAGTTTCTGTCTCAATCTCCAGTATAAGTATGGGATAAGGCAGGTTCACTGCAGCTATTTAATAAATGGATTCCTGGATCAGCTATATAGCTCCTTTGAACAAATCACTTTACTCCTCAAAATCTCATTCTTCCCATCTATAAAATGAAAACATTAACACTTATACTCCAAATAAAATGCTGCTAGGTCTGTAAGTAAAAAGCTCTGTATGTAAGCGGAGCATTCCTCATGCTTTCACTACTGACGTGTCACCCTTGCTTTCTCCAGATTTCTGAAAAAAAAGTCAGATCTCTCCTTGTACCACCTCAGCAGTGTTAGCTTATCTCTTTTTTTAGCTTCATCGCTTGAGTTGTGAATGTAAATGTCAAAGTTTTGACTTGATGTACTGTACTGTGCTTTCCAGGTCATCTGGTCATATGTGCTCAACATTCTTTCAACACTGACAATTTCATGGGATGGTCTTGGTGAATTTGTTCACATTCAGCTTGCAAATTATTAAGCAATCTAGCAACCACAGTCCTAACAATGGAATAAAATGATAATAAGAGTTATGTCAATGCCAGGTTTTCTCAGCTAAAACTCAAAATTACTGTTTTTCAATAAAATAAATATACATGCCATAAATACGAGCTTATAAGCAAGCACAGGTCCAGTACTTTTCCAATACAAGCAAAAGGTGATTTTACTTCTTTTTTTTTCCCCTGCTTGCAAATTCCTTATTGATAGGCTTCAGAAACTGACATCCAAGACATTACAGGAAACATTTCAAGACGTAACTTGACTGAAAGAAACACAGAAGTTGAGAAATTGCATGGTGCTCTGTATTTTACTACTCAAGAAGTTGAAAACTGAAAGGGGAAAAACATCTTTTAATGTAAACAAATTATGTATTTTCTACCTAATGCTTAAAACAAACTTTCATTTGTGTCTGCTTAGACATGAGGGGAGATGTCTCTCTGTCATACACTTTTCACTGATATAGTGCAGTTATCTTTGATTTATGCTGGTGTCCTGAAGATCAAAATTTGACCCTTTTCTTGTATTTGTTTATATAAGACATGAAAAAATGACATGTTTTTCAAGTAATTAATAACTGAGAGACCAAACTAATAACAAAAAGCTTGTAAATTAAAATGTCAAGGAGACTAATGCAATATTTGATAAATGACTATGTTGTTTCTAAGGATTACATTTTAATGTCATTGTAATAGCTTGATTATAAAGAACAATTACTGCATTTAAAGTAGGCTGGGCAGAACATAACCAGACTCAGATTTAATTCTAAATTAACCTGGATGTAACATCTCAACAGAAATAAATTTCTTACCCAACAAAAATGGAACTTAATTATTAGAATGTGGGATTTTATTTTCCTCTTTTCCACCAATATATCTACTAACGTAATTTCCTTTGATTTTTTAATGCATTTGTTTTCCTTTTTCTCACTGTACTTCCCAATATACCTGTAACCTTTGTCTTCTAGAACAGTTTACAAATTACTTGATCACCTCTATGGAAATTAGTTAGAAAAACTGACAGTCGTTGCCACCTGATGAGCTCTTTTGCTGTGGAACAGGAGTCCCTAAAGTCCATATCCCTGCCTGCAACCTTGAGCACATATTCCAAAGACATAGGGAAGGATTAAAAGCAAGATGAATGAAGAACAGACCAAAAGTTAGAATAACCTGTTTTGTGGGAGTCATATTTTCTAAGAAATCTCTTCAAAACAATTATTTCTCCTCTTTGTGGCTTATTTTTTTCCTTGCAACAAAAATTTAAGGAAACAGTTTCTTTAAAATAGCCATAGGGTACCCAAAACAAAACATTGGGTTTAAGACCCAGGAGCAACTTCTTAAGACTGGTAAAGTTGAATAAATTTTCACTCAGCTGCTGGCAGACTGAAGGCAGCTCATTGGACTGTCTGTTCAGGATCCAGGATCCTGGAGTTCCCCAAGTCTAAGGTCAACATTGATTTTTACTTCTATAGTTACCAATTAATTTTTATTCCTCAAAAAAATCCTTACGTTTCCAAATCATCTGTCCTACACTCACGAAGACATAATTTCTTACTAGCAATTTGTGCCTTGA
Source organism: Platysteira castanea (assembly GCA_013397175.1). Taxonomy (NCBI): domain Eukaryota; kingdom Metazoa; phylum Chordata; class Aves; order Passeriformes; genus Platysteira; species Platysteira castanea. Next base: position 18,989 of record VYXC01008646.1, read on the forward strand.
AAGAGAATCAGTGGATGATAACACTTAAATATGTTGTTAGACAACATCTATAATTTCGGAAAGCACGACCAACTATGTGATTTCATCTTTATTATCAGCCTATAGGCTATCACTCAATTTAAACTAAAGATACTTTGGCAACAGGATGCTCACCATCTTTTGTGGTCATTGTGCACAGACCCCAGTGTAGTAAATGCTCTTGCCCATACCCCTTTCCCCACCTAGAAACATCCATCACCATGATGGACTTTTGTCGTTTCTAAATGTTTGTGAACAGTTTTATTTCTGTCCCCTTCAGATGTTGTTTTTCTCATTTAAAAAATACTTGTTACTTTTACCATTTCATTCAGATTCCTGGACTTATGTATTTTCTAAAATAAATCATAACTGGGACAAAAGACAAGTATTTGAATAGAGATATATGGCATGTAGTTCATCAGTGTAACCAGAGAGAGCAAATGAGAGCATTAGTGAAAGGTAGACTTATGTCCTCCTTCACGTCTGAGATAACCCAGGATAAAACTAGTGTGTTTTGACTGTAGTGAGCTGTGACATTCCTCTTGTCAACCTGCCATCTAAGCTTCTAAGGAGATGTCTCCCCAAACCATTTCCACCAAAGCATCCATATGAGCAGGGACATACTTTTCTGACTCTTTAAACCTCTGGGGTGCATTGGATGCAAAGCTCAGGAAATTCCTTCAGCATTGCATCTGGCAGAGCCAAGGACGTGGCTGCTAACGAACGTGGGGCTGCTAACGTGGGGAGGTGATGAGTAGCTGAAGCAGGATGCTGGTGGCCACTGCCTCAGCCTGTGCAGCTGCATCCAGGGTGTGGAAGTGGTGAATGTTCATAATGGGGTGTCAGAAAGGTGTCTGACATTGATGGATAACGTCAAATAAAATCAGAAAGGAGCAATACACTAAAAATGAAGCCTAAGAGCTCACCCTTGAGTACACATCAGACACACGCTGAGAGAATTTCAGACCAGAGTAGAACTAGTCTGTAATAGAGACATAAGCCTGTTAAAGACCCTGAAATGCACAGACTGAACTTCAGGGTCTCACCACCAACTGTTTTCTCTTAGTGCTGTTTTTTTATTATGCACTACTAGTTACAGTAGAAATTGACTTAGACTGCCTTTTGCACATAAGTGACATTGTGGCTTTTCATTTTTGCACCAGACTAAAATAGCAAGTAGAAAAAGTTACCAGAGATCATGGGTGATCTGTCTGTGTATTTAAACTCTAAGATATTCCTAGACAGCAGTCAAAGATCTAGAACCAGGTTAATATTTAAGTACTATTTAAAGGAAATAAAGTTTTTAAACAGAAATATTGCTTATTACACTATCAAGTACCAAGCAGCCTGATTTTGCTACATTCTCTAATTTAAAAGATAGTTTGTGTCCTGAACAACTTTGTGCCTAGATAGTAAAGGTAGGATATGATCAATCATTAGAGGAACAATTCAAAATAACAGCTCAGTACAGTAAGTGGTGTGGAATTGGGAATACCTCACCCATCTATTAGGAAGTATTTAAGATTTAAACGTTCAAGTCCATAAAGTGACTATCATGCTATTAGAACATTAAAAGGTTGCAAATACCATGAAGCAATGTTGTGTTAAAATTCCATAGAGTACTAACAGAGAACTAATTAATTAAAAATACAAGGGAAACACTGCACTACTTCCTTAGCAAGTCACAATATAATTAGTAGATCTGAACATGTTAATATGAATAAAACATCAAGTTGCAGTTCTTAAACAATTCTTTTCTCACTGTCAGCTGAAATACACCAGCTATTTTTCCAGATTTTATAGGTATAATAACGTGCTTCTCTACTGTGGAGAGTTATTAAGAGTGTATCTTGAGCAAACTGGGTACCCTGATACAGCCTCTTAAGCAAAGCATTTCCAAACTCCTTTTCCTTATGATAGTGAAGTCAGCTTTTCAGTTCCAGTAATACAATTCCACAGTGCATAGCACTGACCAGCTGTAAACTCAGATTGCAAAATCAGACTAATCCAAAAGATTTTGACAGGTTAATTTCCTACCCCAAGTAGATTTTACATTAGTCCTCTGATATTTGTTCATGCCAAATTTCAACTAGTCTTGTCACAAATATTTAATGATATTACATCTTTTTCATTTCCCTGTGGACCTTCTAACTTCCCTTGCATAGGGCCACTGTATTGTCTGTCATTCTGGACTTTCTCTGTTCCTAAACTTTTGCTGCACATTTCTCAGCCAAGTCTTTCTTTAAGCTGTAGATCAAGTAGTATTACATCACACAGTCCTAGTTTTCAAGATATCAGGCTTCTCTCTGTTTTTCTTGTACAATAATTCTACATTTCTTCAGCTTTCTGCAGGACCTGTGATGTAATACAGCTGATTTCATTAGAGATAAATACTTGTCCGCTTGGAGTCATACAGATGAAATAATATCACATCATCTAGTATTCTGTCTGTTTATATGAGCTTAGAGATATCATTCACACAGCCAACTGCAGTGCTTTCACCTTAACCCCCCTACTTTTGCAGTGTTTCTGGCACATTCTCCCGCAAACTATTCATGCTGTGTCTCCCTTTCTGGTGCACACAGAGAACATTCAAATAGACCCTACCACTAGTGGCATTGTCTGCAGACATGGAAGGAAAGAACCTACTAAGAACCCTTAAACCCCTGCGGGTTGTTTATCTGTCTAGTTGAAGATCATCTTGATTTTCAAGCTTAAGGAAGCTTGACCCTTCTGGTTAAAGTCAGACAACTAAAGACAAATAAACACAGCATAGGTGAAAGTGTGGAAGACAAGATTCAGCAAGTGAACACTACAGAGAAGAAATTTCCTGAATATGTAGTGGGTGGCTGCATTTGCTGACTAGGAAAGATAGAAAAATGCTGAGACAGTAAGAAAGCTTTCCTACAGCATACAAAAACTGCAGTACCATCTACACTTCATCATCACCTCCCACACTGTCGTGCTTCGTGCACCTTGCATCCATGACCCATCCCCTCCATGAGGGAGCCTACATCATGTACTACAGGCCCTGGAAATTGTCAGTAGCTTTACATCAGTGAAAATCAAAAACCAGCTGCTGTAGCGCAATTTAGCCTTCATTCCCTTCGATGTCTGCTTTCCCTTATGCTTGAAAATAATGTGCAATAGACAAAACACAAACAGTCCTGATAAGGAAATGCAAGTCAAACAAAAATCTGAGACTAGGCCACCTCCTTTTCTGGTAGTTAAGTGTATATGACCAAACAGAATGGGAGGAAAGAAATATATGTTTTGTTGCCTGTTAGACTATATGGAGGTCACTGTAGTTAAATGCCCATTGAAATCTTCAATGGACTATAACAAATTAATTCTCTTCTTTTTAATGAAGGATAAGTTTTTGTTACTTAATGCAAACAATCATTTTATTGACAACATCAACACAGCAAGAGGAGTCTAGCTGTGTAAAATTCACTATAAATCATTCCATGTAATTAGAAATAACTTAAAAATAAGTGAAGGAAGAGAAACTTATGATTATTCAAGTACTCCCTGAATCATCCCGTGAGTTATTGTTTTCCAGCCATGGCAACGATTTGCCAAGAGTCACTGCTGTCATACTGCAGTAGGAAGGGTAACTGGCACCTTCATGCTCTATGCTATCATGTGTTGCTCATCTGCATCAAATCAGCCATGGAGTTAATCTCCAGGTGTTACCTTCCCCAGCCTCAAGGTCTCCCCTCTCTGACAGTGTTCCCACACTGCAACACAATCCATGTGTTCTTGTCATGAACTCAAACGGTACAAGGAAATTGGCTTGGCTTTAGGAATCTACTTTTAGATGCCAGTTTAGATAAAGGTATTTACAAATGTGCAGAATACACGTACTGCTAGGGCAGTATTTTGTGTCCAGCTGTCCTTCACCTTGATGTGCTTGACAGTAATAAGGTATTCCATCAGTCCCTTAGTGACTGTAGCTATTAGTAGCACAGACTCTGTATCAACAAGATAGCATGTAGTGCTGCTACACTCATATTTCTGAGCATTTTTTTCACAAAATTCTGCAGAGATTGGTGAGACCCCACCTGTAGGCAAGACAGTCTTTTCTCCCATACTCTTGCCTGGTTTTAATTATGATATTCCATTGTTTTTCATATGCCTTTATTGTTTTCACCCATGGAGTTGAATCCATGGTAGTTGTTAGGTAGAAAAAAATTGAGACTGCCTTATGACAGAGGTGCAGTCTGGGAGCCAAGTGTGACCACAGCACACAGTGAGAGAGAAGGCTGGATATGTGAATTTGATGGACAGACTTCAGGAGCCAGATTCCTGAGCCTAAGCTAAAACAGGGAGTGTGGGCGGAGATGTGGGTCCCAGGTGAGACAGGGAAGGCCTCTGGGGGCCTGTTGAGGTCCTCCAGGCCCTGACAGTAATGCAGTAAGGAAACACTCTAAAATACAGAGTGGCGGTTTATAAACACCACAGTTCAAGGCCACATTCTGCAACTGCTCAAATAAACCAAAAAAAAGCTCCATATAAATGGCTATATCTGCACCAACCGGCAAAAAAATACAAAGTGGTGAAAAGGTAGCAAAGTGAACTACTGTAGTACAACATCCAAAACACAATCATTTATAACAAAGGCTGTGTCAGCACAAGACAACATTATCTGAAAACTATAGATCTAACTCATTACAAATGAGCAGAAGCAACTGTCGGAGCCTTACAGTGAGAGGTACACAGTAGACTTGTCAAATTCTTAGGTGAAACTGTCAAGTTAGACTGTAAAACTTCAAATATACAGTGGTGTCTGTGTGTTTTATAATGTTGAAATAATTTACTCAAAATATTGATTTGTCTGACAAGTCTGTAAAGAAAATCTGTGCTACTTCTAAAGTCAAATAACATTGTTTCAATTGACTCTGGACTACCAGAAGGCTGGAGTAGACTATACTGTTGACCTCTATATAGTATCAGACTGATACTACAGTGATCAGCCTTGCTTCCCATGCCTCAGTCACTTTATTCACAAAGATCAAAAAGCTCTGATTATTTCTGTGTGCCTTGCTATAGCCTTGTCCTCTGTTTCTTATGCTTTCCTTCCACTAGGCACCACTGCCACTGCACAGTGGAACTGTGCGTGAGTTCTCAGAGGTGTTGAATTACAGCATTTTCAGCACAAGAATACAAGCAGGAGTTCAAGATCTGTTCTATGTCTGGGCTGTAGTGAAATTCAGATTTTTCAAAATAAATTCCAGTTAACTTCCTTGCCATGAAAAAGTATGCCTTAGGATACCTAGTAGTCAAAATGTGGGCAATATGTTCAGTAGTCTTGGAAAGTGCAAAATGCACCTCTGAGACATACAGGAGATCAAATAAGCATGCTGTTGGCACTCCCTCTCAAGCCCAGAGTTCTGCATTATTTATATGAAGAGGAGCAGCTCCAAGATGAGAAACTCTTAAGAGTCTGACACCATCATCAGCAACTTGGACATTTGTCTAGGATCCAGCATAGCTATCAGTCAGAGCAGTCTGTCCTGGATCAGTGATTTACCAACTTCATGTTACATTTCATGGCTAACCTCCACTAACAGTAGCAATGTTAAGCTTTTACTGATTGATTAGAGGAAAAATTAATTTAGCTATTCATGTGAGATAATTATGGATTCTATAAGGATACTTAATGATATGTTACAGTCTCCCTCTCTCTTCCTTTCTCACCATCTACTAACCACATCCAGCAGACAATAAACAGCTTGCTTCTCTTTATGTTAAGAAATAAGGTGGACTTCATTGCCCCTTCTTTACTATCTTCTTCTCTTCCCTACAGGGGAACCAGCCTTTACATCTTACAATCTCACCAAGGTTTACCTATTTGATCTTAGATGTAGTTAAAATGAGCTAACACCTTTTAGTGAAAGCTCCCTAATGGTGAGAAGTTTAAAAAAAGAATTCATCCAGAGCTGTCTTAGAAACGATGTTCCTACTGTTTTGAGCAGCAACATTCAGCACAAAATGAAACAGTGAGTTAAAGAAATTTTCTGGAGAACACAAAGGTTGTCATAAGCATAGGGGACTGAATCTCAAAAACAAAAGGAAGAAATTACCTGAAGGATTGAAATAGAGAAAATGACACAAAAGGCAGGTTGTGAACTGGGGATCTAATTAAAATTTCTGTCATAAGTTGAAGCTTATAAGTTGGAAAAAATAAGAGGAGAACTAGGTGAGAGCATGAATCAATTAGAAGGTTGTAATGAGCATTGTACTTCTCTGGAAAAGATGAAAGTGGTTCTAGATTCCAATTGTTATATCCAGAGAAAATAAGAAAGCATGCAAGGGACTCATACTCAGCTGCAATGTGACACAGTTCTCACTGCTTGTGTTAAATGAGACGACAGAGAAGGGGGATGAGACCTCCTATGAAGAAAATGAGTACAAGAAGAGTCCAAAGCTCTTGAATGTTATTACAGCAAAACAAGGAAGGACAGAGGATGTGATTTCTGCCCTACCTTGAAGACAAGAGGAGGGTAACTTGTCTTGAATACATTGAGATTGTAGGTTAAAAGAAAACTTACACTACTTGGCACAGAAAATTCTGGAACAATCTTACACTGGAAATACCTGGAATAAGAAACATAATTAACATCAAGGTGGAACTTGGCAAACTACCAAAAGGTCATGCAGTCAAATTGCCAATAAAAGCTGGGAGCTGAAAGTCTGTCACTGCCTGTTCTCCCCTTCTCAGAGTCAGTAGCACCTTACTTGCCTGTGTGTTTCTGTTCACCCAGGAGTACCAGTGGAGGGAGGAAGAATCTGTCCAAGAAGTGGAAGTGCTAAGTTCTGTAACAAATTATATATAATATCTTTCAGCTTGCAGTTGGCCACATTCCTGCACTACTGAGTGTATTAACAGCTTAGCTGGAATCCTGTCATGTAGCCTACCAGGTGCTTTTACAGACCAACATGTCAAAAGGGGCGAAAAAGAAACCTGTTTATCTGTCAGTCACTCAGTAGCACAAACATGAGACAAGCCGTGTTATTCAATGTGTTCTTTTCAGATCTATCCCTTTTTTTGGAGGGGATGGTGCTGAATTCTCGCAAGTCATATGGAAATTATGCTACAGTGATCCACACTTGTCAAAGAGTAACTGTTTCTCCAGAGCCAAGTCATGACATCAGTGGCACCTGCCAAAATTTATAGCACAGATCAAGTGTGGCATTCAGAGTTTATGCCCTGTAACTGTCTGGTCATTCCTTGTGGTGTGGTGCAGACTTCACAAAATGAGACTGTGGGTTTGGGTTTTTTCCTCCCCTGCCATTAAGCTAATTCATAATAGCAGATGTCGTCACTCCCAAATAAAAATGAGTGACGGATGAATAGATTTCATCAGTTATTCCTGGCAGTTGGAGTTCTCTTGAAAAGGGGACCCCAGGGGTAAAACTGACATGATGCAGTAATCACTCAAGAAAACCATACTTTGACAGAAGAGGAAGCTACTATACAACCAAAGTAAGCATTTATATTCTTGTACTTTGGCCAAAATAAGATCTTCTCTTCCTGTCTTGATTATTAAACCTGCCTAGACATACATGGGTATACATTTATTTTATGTTTTGTTAAATCATGCAAATTTGACCTTCTTGTTCAATCATGCAATGTTTTCTTCTTTTTCCCTCCATGACCTGGAATTCTGTATATTTCAGTATACCTTTGTGGAAATTATTCTGATCCTATGTGATTTATACAACATGAGAGGTATCCTGCCACTGTTTCATTTTACTCTAATCATAAGTTCAGTTATTAAGTTATTATTTGTCACTATCTTTTTTGGTATTACTAGAACTTCTGTATTACACACACTTCAACTGAAAGAAAAACAACAATTAAAGGAACATGTAAGGGGAGACTCATCAAAATTATGTGTTTTATATGTGTAATTTAAAACTTTTTAGCATTTTGAGCTTTTTTTTTTTTTTTTAAAAGAACACGATAAACAGGCTTTGAACTGCACTGTAATAGATATATAATGCTGGAAAACATTCCATGCTTAGACAAACAAACTCTGATGAAGGGCAAAAGGAATAAGATATTAATTAGTGTCCTGACAAAGATAAAACAGCTGGTTTATGGTCATGATATGACCCAAGGGACTGAGTCTAGTTAAAGTCAAAGATAATCTTTCCATTGTTTACAATGGTCACCAAAAAACCTCTGAGGTGACTATGGAAATTCTTCCAGGAACATGCTTGTGTTCCATATCAAAATTAGCAGAATCATCAAATCCATTGAAAAAGTTAAAATTAGACTTATCTCCAACTTTTAAAAAGGCAACATTTTTGTGATATATATATATAAAAAATACCATTCTTGTTAAAGACTTTGTCTTTCAGCAAAAATTTCGGAAATAAAATTTGGAAATGTTCAAATATTGTTTTATATTACTGGTTAAAGTATTTCCCAATAAGGAAAAAAGCATAAAGTGGTTTTCTTTTTGTTAGCCAAACCAATCATTCTTTAAATTATGCATCATTTAGACTAAAAGTCACATTGATATTTTTCTCCAAATATGTTCAGCTAACAGTTTTACTGAATGCATTGAAATACTTCTCACTAAAAAGTAGAAGCACATGTATTTTGCATACAAGTCTGTCTCTATAAACCACTGAATTTTTAAGACTATGGCTAGCCTAAGACACATATTAAATAGAAAGATTGAAAAAGGGTAAAAAATGCCTCCTGAGACTTTAGAAACTATTTTCTTCTCCTGCTTGTTTATTTCCTATGAAGGTAACTCAAAATAGCAATTTTGATCAAAACATCCAGAGCCATTTCTGACTCTTAAAATTTCTCCAGAAAGACTCCAAAGTAGAAATTACAAAGTGTGCAGAAGAGAAAATACTTGCATTGGATATTTTTTAAAACTCCTTTTTGTACCTCAGCAGAAGTAGTCTGAGATTAAAATAATTCAAAATGTGCAGACCAGGCAGAGGCTAAGACCAGAGCATTTGGAAACCTACTAATTTAACACTTTTCCAAAGCACATTCAGATGCAGATCAGATTAAATGAGAGAAGGTTGTACCACTGGCTGTTTCTATACTGGTTTTGTGCCAGTGAATAAAAGTTGTGCATATAACTTACAGCTAGAAGCAAAATTTCCTCTCCCTTGTATAGGATAGATCTGTAGGGGGAAAACTGCTCATCATTCACACTTCAAACCTCTTTTAAACTGGCTCTGGGACATGAGATCACACGGAGAAGCAGAGAGGCACATATTGACCTCTTCACTCTTGTGGCCAGTGACAGAACCCAAGGGAATGGCCTGAAACTGAGTCAGGGGAGGTTTAGGTTGGATATCAGGAAAAGGTTCTTCCCCCAGAGGGTGTTTGGGCACTGGAACAGCTCCCCAGGGAAGTGGTCACAGCACCAGCCTGACAGAGCTCAAGGAGCATTTGGACAATGCTCTCAGGCACATGGTGAGACTCTTGGGGATGGTGCTGTGCAGGGCCAGGAACTGGATTTGATGATCCTTGTGGGTCCCTTCCAATTCAGCTTATCCTGTGACTCTATGATTTTATGAGTTTAAAACAATGTATTATATGTAGGTGCTATCTGTGTTTCATGAATGATTTGCTGTCTTACAGATTGCTGCATGGCCCTCTGATTTATGGTTTGATTATAAATGTAGGAGATTTTTCTTTTACAATGCCATTAATTTTGTTTTTACAATTACTTCTTCTTGTGAACATTCTCCATAAATTAACAAAATGTTAGCATATAAATTAATTTCTGTAAATGATGAATGCTGTAAAAACTCTTTTGTACAGACTTACACATTTTTGACAGTTGAGTTTCAGAGCTACCAAATTCATAACCCACTTTAACCAAATCTAATTTCATCCTTATTTAAATGTTGTTTTATCAACTTGGTTCTCTAAAAAAGCAGTAAATCATACTTCACGTGGGCGGGTAGGACTGCAAAACCAATATAGTAATAGTTCCTCCTTAACTATCTTAATTGAAGATTTAAGATTGGTGCATCTTGCACCAATGTTATGCACATTTTGGTAACCCTTCATAGAAAAATATATCACAGAAAGTTTTATAACATAAATTTTCAGTTCTTAAATGATACTTACAATATTTCAGGTCTTCTGAATGAACAATTTTAAATGAATAGAAGTGCTTGCCCTTGCTTATTTTACATTCATATAAGGGGATAAACATGTTAAAACAACTTGTCATTAGGAGTCAGAAACACACCTTCCCAACTGTCCTTTAATGTCTCTGGAATGATGAGCTTGTTTTCCTTGCTCACTTTCCACCCAGACAAAAATGGTCAAGTGACTGTAAGAAAGTGTGCTTTTTATATACAGGGAAAATCTAATTGTTCTACTTCTTACTGAGTTATTTGAGTGAAGGAATCAAGAACAAGTTTGATGGCATTAAGTCCAAATGTCAGTGTAAGTTCAATATATGTTATTGGGATATCTAAAAAGAAAGAAAAAAATCACACAAAACTTGTTGTCTAGAGCTATAATAAAGATTTTAGCTTTGATATAAAGTTACTCAGAAATCCAAACCAAGCTCCTAAGCAGAATCTTTCAATTAGAAACAAAAAAGAAGGTATTATGCAGAGCACACGAACCCTAGTCTCTACACCTAGATGTCGTAATGGCAGGCTCAAAGACAGGATACTTTCACACATCATACTCTGAAAGATGCTGGCCAGCAATGCAGACAGCACAGCCTTCAAAAGTCTTACATCAAGAATCTGTCTTAGCAAGGACTACAGCAATACCCTGTGAAATATTAACTGTCACTGACATTCCTAGAAACTCATACCAAATGTCCTTGATTTGCAAAAAGACCCACAGACGTAGCAGACTAAAAGTTGCAGAAGTACCTCCATCTTTTGGGCACCTCTCTGATCGCAGCCAAAATCTAAGGCAGCCAAAACCCTCATGCACCACTTCAAAATCTAATCAGTTTATAACTCAGGTAAAGACTGGAGACCCTCTTTGCACCATTTGGAGAACATCAACTAGCAGTTTAATAATCATAAAAATTTAATCTCTAATTAAAGGTTAATGTGTTATGGCAGATTTTTATATGAGGCAAAGTATAATAGGGTTTGGAGGGCACACTGACTCAGTTTGTCAGCAACTTGCACTTGGCTTCTGAGGCAATGGGATAATTATCTGTAGAGTGTCAAGTGGGCAGCTGCTAGTGATAGAAGAGCCTCTAAATGGTGCAAAGACCCGTGTGACCTGCTGATCCAGGAATGATGAAATAATCAAATTCCATCACTCACTGTAACAAGCTATTCCCAGAGCATTTATTTCAACACTGCTCAAGGCCTATGAATTAGGACACAGACAGGACATGTTCCAGTGCATCCGTGACATGCATATTATTTTGCAAGACAAAGCCTTAAATAAAATTATTATTTTGGGGCCTTGGAGTGAGACAAAAGATTTTGAAGATTACCCGTATTCCCATTTAGATCATATTCATTGCCAAACCAAACATGTTTAGCACAAGGTGTTAGTAGAACTGCAGTACCCACGCCAGTGCAACAATTCGTCCTGGATCACGCTGTGCTACATCTACAGCATCCCCAGCCCACAGCAAGGGAAACACTAGAAAAATGCTGTTTGCCTCAGAGAAAAATATCCTGCTCTTTTGGTGATACTGCAACTCTTGCTGACCTTGCTGTGAAGAGGACCAGTATTCTAACTACTCATACCCTATCACACAGGAGGTTATATTACATGGTCTAACCAGTTCGTGCTTATCACTCCTGTTGGGCTGTGCTGGTCCCTAAGCAACTGGACTTCTAATTGGAAAAATAATGCATCTTAAAGAGATTTTTCTTTTTGTTAAGCAGTTTTTCCAGTCCAGCCAGACTTTGCACCAAGTTTGGCAAAATTATTTGTTATTATTGATCTTCTTAAAAAATAGATCCATGAAAATTAAGACAAATCTAAAATATTCAATCTATGAAGGTGCCCAGAAGTTACTTATGTGTCCTTTTAAGGAGATTCAAATACTGGATTTGATAGTAGGACCTTACAGAAATCTGCCTTATTTGTGTTACATCTGACTGTCCTTTTCTTTTACTGTGATCTTCCACTTTACAGCATTATACAAAGCAAAGGTTTCCTCCGATTGGCCTACATTAGCATACTCTTTGTTGTATTTATCAAGGATAGCTCCTAAAGTATGAACTCATCTAGGAAGAATATTCACAAGTGTGTATCAGGGTCTATGAGGCCTTAATTCATCATCATTACAGAGTGGAGTAAGCAAACTTCAAATTAAGTGCTGATCTAGTAATAGAACTCTGGAGTTTAGGTTTTTGGGGTTTTTCTTTCTTGTATCCTCCCACTTCTTGTTGGGGCTTAGTGGAGGAGACAGATTCAGGAAATAAAAAACAGAACTTAACTTTTCAATGTATTGTTATGATCTGATAACCAACACAATATGGTAATATCAGCAAGGACATCACACATTGTGAGAATTTTAATGTTTAAATAACATGCATTTAGCAAGTACAAATTCACCTATATTCTTTTTTCTCATTTATTGGAACTGATCCCTGTATTTTAATGAGCTCTACTTTTAACAATATTTAAGACTAGATTTTGATAAAATAAAGAACAAGACCATAACAATCTCCCCAGACCTTTGCTCTCTGTGTGCTTCAACTTCAGATTCATAATTCCGCTGCATATTTTGTGCATGACATCATTTGGAGTACCAAAAGAAATCATTTAGGAGCAATTAATTTCCCTGAGATAAAACCATCTATGATTTGTTTTAATAATATGGGAGACAGAAAACAGGAAAGTCCTTCACATCTAATCTGAACTTCAGTGACAATGGCACTATATTTGAAAGCATTTTTCAAAAGTTCTTCTAAAATTACTTAAAATCTTACACACACTGAGGCATCCACAATATTTCAGTGAACTGTGCCACACGCAGTCATTACTCAGTAACAAAAATATAGTTATGCCATTCAACTGTCACCCAAGGCCTGTTTCAATGCCTTATATTTTGGTTCAAGGCAGGCTAAGCACCAGTTACCTATTCTTTTCAGGTGACATACTTTATTTTAATAGCACTTCATGAGAATGAAATTTCAAGGGGCTAAGTAATACAGTGCCTGCCTCAGGTTAGGCTTTTGACTGCTCTGACCTCCAAATTGCTTTTCAGAAAATGAGCAAGCATATGAACTTTAGACACCACAGGATGGGTGGTCATGATGCGGAAGAGCTGAAGAACTTCTGGGAAAAGGTCATCCAAGAGCAAACTAAGCAACAAGAAGCTGAAGAGTCTAGGTTAAGCAAAAGTGCCCTGAACAAGTAAGTGGTATTTTTTCTTTTCCCAAGAGAGCAAGGCATGTCATCACGTGTTTTAAAATAAGGTAACCTGTTATTGTACTGCCTTATTCATAGCACAGATTGTGTTCTGGATCTTTGGCACTTTTCCTCTCACAGCTGCTTGTCTCATATTACCATGGCTCTTCTGCATGGAAACTCAGACACCCCTCACCCTTAAACCTCATGAGCATTCTTCAAAGGCCTTGGAGCATAGCCATGAAAAAATAAAGCACTTTGGAATTATGACTTGTGACAGCCAGAAAATAGCAGGAATTTTACCTGGAACTGGTACAGCTACACAAATAAATAAAATAGTATTACATTAAAGGGACAACCACCCACTTAATCTGTAGAATAAAAACCCGTGGCACCTTTGCCATGTTTAACAGCCCTTCACATCATATAAGCCCAAAGGTAAAAACTTCACAATGAAATTTTCCCATTCGAAGGAAAAAGTTGTGAGTTTTTTGTTGTTTTGGGGGTTTGTTGTTGGTTTTGTTCAGGGGAGGTTTCTTTACAAAGCAGAGGAAAACAACAGGGATTGCCTAGACAAACCTGTGTTGCTGTATTGTGGTATAGCTACCCTGCACAAATGTGGTGGATTGCTTCAAATATTTGTTCAGCTTGTTGCAACTCAGAAGTTTGAATCAGGGTCTCCTGCACACTAAGTGAATCCCCTGACTACTAATGGACAGAAACAGAGGACAAGAAATGCCATGTCTTGTGTGGTTTTCTTCTGTACTTTCCTTCTGAAATTAATAGAGGTTTTCCTGCACAAACTTTTCTCAAAACTGGGACATTCACATAAACTAATTTGACTTCAGCAAACTGGAAGTGCTGCTAAAGGGCTGTTTCTTGGAAAAAAATTCTAGGTACTGTGATCCCAGTGCCCAAGAAGGGAGTATTGTCATCATTTAGAGACTTGGAAATCAAGATCTGGGCAGGCCTTGTGTCTCAAAAAAGTCAGATGTAGACAATCCTGCTTCCAGTAGCCTACTCCAACTAGTCAGTAGTATTCCCAAATCCCAATCACAAAATTACTGGAGAAAAAAATGTGTATTACAAAGGCCAGGAAAGAGTTCAGCTTCACTGGAAACATTTATCACTCTGGATCACAAAAGACTACCACAAGAACACAGTGCAAACAAAATGCTACTTGTGGTTTAGATAACATTTTTGACTTCACAAAGTTGTAAATGGTAAAAGCTTTTATAAGATCTTCTCTGAAAAGAAAAAAAGAAATGCAGTGAAAGAGCCTTGAATATGTGTTAACTTACATATTCTTATGCCTTAACTGGCCCAGCACAACTGAAATAGATCCAAGCAAGGATCTATCCAAGTTCCTTCAGTGACTTGCCCAGTCAAAGCCAACAAAAGATTGTTCACAAAGTGTTCTCTAATTTAAAAGAAAATTGTTCTTTCAGGAGTCAGTAGACACTTTCATAACAAAACACACATATCCACTACCTCATGTAAGAAGTGCTCGGGAGAATGAGGTGGTTTTACATAAAGGCCAGCGCTCCCTTTGAGACACGCAGGACACTGATGAGAAACACCAGTGTTCTCAGTGGCAGTTTTTTCTTAACTCACTGCACCTATTTTTGAGGCTTAACTATATGCACAAAAGAATATTGAAGACTGGATAGTTTAAAACACAATGCAAAACCAAACTCAGAATCTAAGATAAGACAAGCACCCATGTGAAACAGCTACTGCTGAGTTACTCTCAGGTGAAATCATTGGCTGCTGTTCTTTTCACCATACCAAAGGTAATTTAAAACCCCATATGTTCTATGATGCATTTGGCATTACCATATAATATCTAATCTTATAAAATTGCTGGGTCAGGTGTTTCATAACATTTCCTTCAGAAAACAACCCAGCCAACAATATCTTGCAGTGGTCCCTAGAGATATTCTCTTCTGTTTTTACTAAGCTAGTGTCCTGAAGCTATGTGGCTCCCCTTGCATGTAACATCAATTCCTTTCATTAAACACATACAAGGTCTGCAGAGTTGGTTTTGTTTGGGTTGATTTTTTTTTTTTTTACCCAAAAGGACATATTTTAAGTTCGGCCTGCTCTCGCCCACAGCATTTTACAGTAGAGCTTGAGGGACTGGGGGAAAAACTGTATTTTTTAATTTACACATTGAGTGACCTTACTGCATAGGCAGTACTTCTGTGTGGCTTTGAGAATACCCCAGAGGGAAAAACAGAGTTCTTCACAGTGACAGTATTTCAGCAGTTGTTTGACTCATTCGGAATCCAGCAATGTCAACCACTGATAGCATCAGCACTATCCCTTTCTCCCCTGCATTCCCAATCTAGCAAGCTGGAGGGATGTGTAATTGGTAAATAAATACAGGACAAGTGCTCTGGTGATGAAAGAGAGGAAAGCTCCGACCCTGTTGAAAAGCCTTGGATACATTTGAAGGATTTGGCTCAATAATTGCTAAGCACTTGTACTCTCTTTGCAGACTTCGCCAGGAATGGACTCTGCGGCTGGAAGGTCGAGCAAGGCAGGTCCAGGCGCACATGAAAACACGGGGAGAACAAATGACACCGCTGTCTATCGAGGCTCTTCCCTCACCAGATAAATCTGTTGCTTAAAGTTACTGTGTAAACACAGCAAGCACTGGGCCTGATTCTGACCTTCTTCATGCACCTATAAACCAGCAGTTACACTGCTGAATAACCAAAAGGTCAGATTCTGCCCATTTTCCAAACTATTTACTAGAGCTACTGCTAAAGTTCTATTGAAATTGAAATTCAGTGCAAGAATAATGCCACAAGGGAAAAAAAAAAAGCGCAAAGGAATAGATGAGAAGCAGACAACTCTAATTTTCCATGATATATTATTACTGTGATGTATCAGGACTCTCTTATGTAACTCTGCATTTCCAAGTGACAACAACATACTGCTAGGAAAGAGAGCAGCTTGTTTAATAGGAATAATACATTCAGACAGCTGCATGCAAAATTGCACATTTCCATTTACCCAGCTCACAGTGTCTGGCTTAATGCAGATATAAGATGTTCTGTCTGTCTTGATGAGCCACAGTAGAGGGAGTTAAGGATTAGCCTGATCAGCTGGCCAGGAGGAGAAACATATTCTTTAATGGGATGAGGGGGAAAAAATAGAACTTTTCTGATCAACATATATGAACATTTACAGACCTTGATAATTAAAAGAACAGAGAAAATTACTTCAGCTTTCTTGGGGTACGTAAGAAAAAGGCTACTGAGCCAATAGTCTTTATTATGAGCCAGTCTGACAAATGTTAGAGCAGTAAGAGCAAGTCAGTGTGAGAGTTTGAAATAGAAGGCAGTGAATCAGTTCATCAAAACAGCACAGAAATGCTTTACAAAGTATCACTTGCCATACCTGGCACTTCAAACAATTGCTGCATCTTCTGGGTTAGGTGAAACAAAGGTAGCAATAACTAAACACAGGGTAATAACAGTGTCCCCTGCTTACTGACACATCTGTGTATCTAAATACCAGTCTTTTGGATTAAAACATTTATTTGTTTTTCCTTCAATTAATCTTTGGTATGTAAGAGAAGACTCATAAGTCTAAACAGATATTCTTCTCTAACAGTATCATGCCAGATAGAAATTTACTTTGAATCTTTATTTATACTAAAGAAGTAGATAGGAATACATTTGATAAATCTCAAAACAACAAAAATTAAACCATTTTGACCTCACAGAAATGCTTTTTTTATCCTTTAAAACAATATTTAATTAAAACACAAAGTTTTACCAAATGTTCTCACTTTTACAAAGTGAAATTTTCCCACAGAAAAAAAACAAGCTGTCACAAAAATGTTGTTATTCTATGAAGAATTAAAACAATTAAAAACTTATAAAATGTTATTTTGTTATTGAAAACTTAAGGTATTGTTGTTTCAGTTTCTTCTCATAGAACCCAAAAAAGCATGCAATTGTTTCATTCAGTGGCTATTTTCCCCTAGAAAAGCAATGCTGGAAAAATAATAAAATTGTAGGTTCTTTTGCCTTCAAAGACTGGTCTTTCTCTTCTGCGTCCACTTACTTCCCACTATTCTTAAAAAATTTATTTTCTGTAATCCAGTGTCCCCGTTTGGGCCAGGACAGAGCTAATTTTTCACAGCTCTGAAAGCTCTGAGGGATTGGAGCCTGGAGCCCCGTGGCCATGTCTGGGTGTTATTCTATACCACCTCACGTCACCTCTGCGGGGTGGAAGTCCAGGATGCTTCGGGAAGAAGGTGAGAGTGGCTTGGGGTCGGGGAACAGTGCGGGTGGAGAAGCCATCGGCCATGGTTCATTGCCTTGGGGTCGCACATCGGGCAGTTATTTTTGCATGTAAATCACCCTCTCTTTGAGCACTTTTGTTATTGTTGTTTTCTTATCTCATTAGTGTTTCCAGTAAATTGTTCTTATCTCAACGCGTAATCTCTGCATTTCATCAGTCACCAGAGGTTTGTGGTTTTGTTTTTAGTAAGAGTACTACACTGAGGAATATAATTCCTAAAACATGACACTCAAGCTAAACATTTTCTTTGGTGAGGTAGATCAAACACAACCTGAACTAGCTGCCACTTACCAAAAAACTAGACTAGTTTACTTTACTGTAGCCGTACCTAAAGGACATAGACAGGGGTTATTGAAATGGAGAAATGCCAGATTCTCCACTTCTGAAAACCAGATTTATTAGATCTGTTAACTTAACCACTGATTTATGGTGTTGTAAGCCACCCACATCAGTGCAGTTTACCCCTACTCCATGTCAGTGTGACAAGAGAAGGTCCAAGAAAAGCTGGCTCAATAAGCTTTTACTGTTCTTTTACACTTAATGTCAATGTTTTCAATTATTAGGAACACTTTTATGACACTCTTTCCAGCTGTTTATGAAGTTACGTAAAACAGGAAGAAGACTATGCAAGTAGATGCAATTCACACAAAGCAATTTTCAGCACTCTACCAAAAACTACCTTATGTCTCTGAGGAGCAGTTTTTCTGTACGGAGCTCTGAGGGCATCCAGGGATATGTGAAATCACTTCCTCTACAAGCAGTTGTCATCATATTAGCTACACACCAAAGGAGTGCTGCGGGCATTGTTTACCTTCACAAGTGCATGGAACCTATTTCAGTTGTAAATGGACTTCTGATGCAGCAAAGAGTGTGCATATCACAAGTGTGAAAAACCACAACGCTCCCACACTTGGCAAAAAACATCTCTTTGTGAGTTGCTCAAGTGCACATGCATTAGTCATGGTGGACCTATTCTAGCACACATTTTACATGACAGCAGTAACCTGACACCTCCATGGCATTGAAAATCAGGTGTTTCTGTTCCCAAATGCCAGATGTTCATCCAATTTTCACTGCTACTTACACATACAACCAGACTGATGTATGTATGAGTACTAGAAGTAATAAAGTCTAGCAGTCGGATGTAGCCAGATATGCTGTTTGCAAATTGCAAAGCTGAAGGCAGACAGGAAGGTGGCAGATGTTTCATTATTTTGCTTTATTGATTGAATTGGTAACATTCAAGCCTGAACTTAGGCATTTCATTCATAACTGAAAATGTTACACCTGGCTCTCAATAAAAAACTAACCAAACAAAAGTCAGTTCAAGTTGAATTCTTATATTTTAAAAAACTGTCTCTTTCATATACATGGCTGCCATTGATAAAACAGGATATTCAGTGAGCATAAGCTCTTGGGAGAGTAGGTCCCTTCAACTGAATACAGCATTTTTTAACTCCCATGTTCCTAGTTCCTCCATCTTTCCAATGCGGAAAAAAAAACCCCACAAATGAAAATTTAGATTACAGTAACTATATTAAGAAATTTGGGCTAGTTATTTGAGAAAAGAAACTAATTGCTCAGATCTTTTTTTCCTTAAGGCTTATTAATTTGCCTAATAGAAAATGAACTGAATGAATATTGAATATAATGAAATGAATTGAATTATAGTCTGCATAATCAGTATCACCCTGACCCTGCACTAGCAAGACTTTACTGTGTCTTACATCAGCATATAACCCAGCCCAGCTGGCACTTGCCTAAGTCAGTAAACAACTAAAATTGTACAGGATAGGTCAGTGACTAGTATTTTGGTCATGGGACTTTAACTTTATGATATATGATGCAATAGGTGTGGATCATGCACTTAAGATGGCATACTGATGTCAGCTGTAGAGCACCCACTTAGCATGCCCAGATTTATGTGCATGACAGACATGGTGAGCACAACCTTTACCCATTCACATTGCTGCTCTTTATGCGCTGTCTGATCCAGGAACCAGTGACTAATGCCTGAGAAGCAGCAGTTTGCTTTCTTAAACTAACTCTGAGCTGTGGCCAGTTGTTGAAGCCTGACTTACTTAAATCAAGTTAGTCTACAGGGTGACCATAAACCACATTAATCTGCAATCTGATTTCATTTGGACACCACAGTAAAGCATTCACACCATCAGTTACAGACAGGATGCGGCAACTCAACACCTGTCAGCTGCTCCACTTGAGTTTGCACTTAAATTCAGTGCAGGAGAGACATTTTTTGAGCTAAACCCTTGACTGTCTGTATGTACCACACACTGGTTTGCAGCCAATTTAAGGCATACAAACCAGATTTCTTTCTGAGAAACCAAAACCAGACCAAAATCTGTGTTCCAAGTGCACATGAAAGAACCCTAGGCTCTAAGGATCTGAGACAAGCACTTGCTCTTCAGACAGTTTTGAGACACCTGCATAATGGGGATATTTGGTCCAACTAAACAAATTAGATTGAAACTGATATAATCCCCGAACTATGTGTAGTCTAATGTGGGGACATCAGCAACAGCCACTTTGATCTACTGAGCTGCTTGGTAATGTGCTACCTGCTAATGTAGATGAGTATAACCCAACCAAAACAATATAGATGGGATCAAAGCACAGTAGATCTAACGGTGGACCTCAGCTGAGCTCAGGAAGGATAATTTAATTAGCCATGCAGATATGGTAGCATGCACAACTAAGCACAGCTTGGTCAACTCACCCACTGGAACTGCATGTGTTGGAACAGAGCCTCCCTACACAAAACTTAGAATATATCTGGCTCTTGAAACCATAAAACAGCTCTATATGGTTCATTTCTACAGTTAAATGACAGGAATATGAGGATAATTACCAATTTTCTAGACCAAATGTTCCTACTAATTACAAACTGCCTGTGTCCTGAGGGATGCTATTCTCTACCTTGCTTAATAAACAGCACTTAACTGCACCATAGTGTGAATAAAGAATTGTAAATCACATAAAAATACTTCTGGATTGAAAAAGGCATCTGCACATAAATAAGGGTGAACCAAAGAGCAGCTCTAGAAAGTCTTGTACTTCCTGAGAATGCTTCCATTCATGAATTAAGTATTACTATTTTATTTATTTCTTACCAAGAAGAACAGGATCTATCCATAATGTTATGCATTTGAGACAAAACTGAATACAAAAATTCAGTAGTCAGGTCAGACAATTCAAAAATCTACTTATTATTCCCAATTCTTTCAGCTGTCTGTATTTACATGTGTGTTATTTAGTGGCCAATGTTTTAAACGTATTTCAAGCTATGATGGACAGAAAGCAGGGAAAATTCCAGCTCCAAAAATGACAGGCTGAC
Source organism: Platysteira castanea (assembly GCA_013397175.1). Lineage (NCBI taxonomy): Eukaryota > Metazoa > Chordata > Aves > Passeriformes > Platysteira > Platysteira castanea. The sequence goes on from VYXC01008646.1 coordinate 40,024, forward strand.
AAACAGACTGAAAAGGTTTTATACTACCACGGAAGCCAAACTTAACAGTAAGTCATCATTAGCTCCATAATCAGCTGTACTTGTCTCAAACACCACTCCTTAAATGAATGGTAATATCTCACTATCATCCAATGGAATGAGAGACTACTGGCCTTACCTAGTAGTCAGTGCTAGTCTTCAGACTCATTCATATGACTTCAGTGGTTCACAGTCAGGGTCACTCTTTTTTACATAGAAAACAGCAGCAGCAGCAAGGAGAGCTGCGGTACTAATAAAACAAACATCTGACAAGAATCAAAAGGGTAGAAAAAAATGCAGTAGCAAATCTGAAATATAATACTTGGTTTAGCTATTTGGCCAATTCTTTTAAAGATAGCCCCTTTGTGTTAGCTTTCCACTATGATTGTACTGCATGCCCAACAAAAATATTGATGCCATTTGATCAGAACTGTAACTTCACAATGTGTGTTGATGATTCAGACATAGGGAACAGTTCAAAAGATTGAATTAATACTGAAAAGTTCTTGCTTCTATTAGATTTAAATCAAGATTTAAATTTTATTTATTACCTAAATCAAAGGAATCGTATCTGCAAAATACTGATACAAAAAGCTTAGTCTGTATTGTCCCTTCATAAACAGGCAGAAGAAAATTATGTTTTCAAATAGATTTTGCCGTAGTTGATGCTATTTTTCTCCTTCAAATGTGCTATTCCATTTAGCGTCTGCATCATTATTGTTAAGGATTTGAGGCTGCAGTACAGGCTATGAATCTAATTAGGCAAGGAAAACACAACATTACTGGGGTGGTCAACAGTGTTATTTCTGGAAAAAACCTTTTGAAAAATTACCTATGTTTGCCCTGAATTCTTAAAATTTTTTTTCCAGCATGATGGTGATTCCACTGCAGCTTCTCTTAGGGAAAATTTTTTTATAAGATTTTTATTGGTGCTTTTATGTATCCTAGTAAGTGAACAAATCCACACAATTGTTCATTTTTACATGTAAAAAGTCTCAAGTAACGACGTTGTTTCACTAATTACTGGATATCATTGCAGCAAACTTCTTGTTAGAGTTCAGTTAATGATAAAGTGCTAACTAATGAATCAATACTTTGCAGCTTTTGGATAGCACATGAATTTACTGATTTTGTTGATACTGCTTCAGTCATTAAATATGTATTTGTAATAATAAGACTAACAGTCACTGAAAATAAGCCCTACAAGCAATAAGGGCCATCTAATCTAAAACATCAGAAACAGCAGTTATTATCCACCATCTCAAATGAACACTTAATAACCTGGAACTAAATCCCTTCAGGCTCCATTTATGATATGTACACACTTCTGCTACAGTGATGAAAAATACTCCATTTTCCCAGAACTAATGACCCCTCTATTATACATACTAGAGGACTGTGGAATGAGTCTATCAACAAACTAACAGAGTGCACACATGTTTGAAAAGTTTTGTGCCTAAATCACAGGCAAATTTCAGTGCTTCTAACCTATAAAAAGCCCCTTTGGAGCCATTTCAAAATTCTGCAGCATGTGTTTGGTGATGACAATTTCTGTACATGCCTTGTTTATTTTCATTTTGGTTACCTTTGGCCACTACAGATAATGAGGAGCAATACCTAGAAGTAATTAATATGTAACACTTGCCTATGTTCAGACAAAATACTATTGTCCCATGGGATGTTTTATTGCTTTAATTGGTGGAAGCAGTTAAAAATACCCCATTATCTCAAAACCTAAAGGGCTGGCTTTTTTATTCCAGGGCACCTTTGAATAACATCTCAAAGTAGGTTCATACATATCTTACAGCTTTACTGCAGAGATTTTGACAGCACTCTGTTAATGTATCACTACAAAGATTAAGGATGCAGAAAATAAGTATACCTTGAACTACTTTAGCTGCTATATTTATAGTTTAACTTGAGCACTGTTTTTACATACCCTGGAATCACCAGGGAACACAGCCAGTCCTGACAATAAGACTAGCATTTCTCCAAGCAAGCTGGTTTTAAAAAATACAATACCGACTAGCCCAAATACTGCTAGATTTGAGCTATCATTTTCAACAAAAGCCAGTTAATTTCAGCAGCTACACTGCCTAGTTTCATCTGTGCTATCTTTTCTTTGAGGTATTTTGTTATTTGGAATAACTGGCACTTCACTTTTAAAGGCTACCATCCAAGTGCAAATTCTTCCGGCTGATAGTCCTCAACTAGCCTTAAGAAAATCTGATATTTCTGCTGGCAAGTGGGCAACAAGAGTTCACAGGTTGGCTGCAGGACTTTTGAACAGAGGAATTTGGGGGTTTTTATGTTATTAAGACACAAAATCAAAACTTGAATTGGGAAAAATATGGCCTTCTAGCATGAATTCTAGTCAATTCTATTGAATTTTAGACAGGCTTCAGGAGCTTTGTTCTGGTCTGGTATGCAATTTCTACCTGTCACTGATCTCCAAGCTGTTATCTCCTAGGCTGCAGAGCAATTCCTGACTTGCCCACATATATATTTCCTAACAAGAAAATTCTACTTGGATGACTTGTGCCAGAAAATTAATTTTTAATCACTGGAAACAAATAGAAATAAAAGCAATCAGTAATGCTTTTTGATGCTCCAAATTGCTCCAGATTAACATGTTGATTAAAGTGTAAACCAAGTTAAACACATACATGTGAATTTTGCCTGCAGGAAACACGTTTTTTCCAGCAACAACATTAAATCAGTTACAACTGAAACAATGAAAGCCTTCCACATAGGGGACTGGAATTATAGCTAAAGACAAAGATTTGGGTTCCAAAGAGAAGTATGTGCAGACATACCATCTTAAACGCTTCAGCAATTCCAATCTCAATTTTTGGAACATGTCAGTTTGTAATACCCCATCTCCAATCTGGAGGCAACACAGTGACTGTACTCTGTCTTTTGGTTTCTTAATATTTGGTGTTCTGAACAATTTCACCTGGTTGCTTCCCCGCTATAGGAAGAATATCTCAGAGAGCAAAACCACGCTAAGGGAATGTAAAACACTGATTCAGCACATTCAAAGCATCCTCAAGCACACAGGTTCTAGGAAGCTCTAAACACAAAATAAAGCTGCATACAGAGCAAAAGATTTTAAAAGATTCTTTTGGTTTGTTTTTCATTTTTTTATGGGGGGTATTTATACAGGGTATGGGAGTCTGTCAGAAGAGTAAGGACAAAGAAGGGACATTCAAGTCCCTGGCATGGCAAGCTGAGCTTCTGCTCCCTCAGTGTGGTTGTTAAGTTCTGCATTTTCCTACAGGACCTTTTTTGCACCTCTATTCTGTGTCACTGAGGATGACTGGGGAGTAGGGAAGGGTGGGCGCCATCATCTTCTCCAAATGCTAAAGATCTGTGCAAGAAGGCCATGCGAGATGGAAGACCACCCCAGCAACTGCCTCCACAGCTGACACTCTGCTGGCAGGGCTAAGAGATGAAGTGACCTCCTGGGCTCACTTTTCATAGCCTTCCCCAGTTACTTGAAGCTGCCCTTCTGTTATTGAGAGCACCAGCAGCAGACCACTAGCTCTGACTGGCAACAGGGGTAAGGGCCCTGAGAACAGGAATTTAGAGGCACTTTGATTTTCTCTTCTCCTCTCTGTCACCCTGAAATGGCATTTGACTGAAGTTCCTTGAGAACTGCTGGCTGCTTTCATGTCAGTTCCAAATTCAACCATCTGCAGCAGCAGGACAGTCACAGAACAAACCTCGGTCAGTGCACGAGGCACGAGGTTTCTCTTCAGTGCACGAGGCACGAGGTTTCTCTTCAGTGCTCCCAAGTAGCTCCATGACAAGAGAAGGCATGTCCAAGCAACAAAGAAATGCAAGATGGAAAGTGAAGTCAAGGCAAGATCTTTCAGTGCTAATTTTAAGTAAAATAGTCAAATTGTTAACTGCAAACATGACATTAATGCAATCCTCTGGTACCAGAGACTTTTCTTGAGTGAGATTTCTGCTGGGTTAGGGAGACCTGGCTACCCAGGGCAAGCACTCTTGGCTGAGCACAGTGACACATCAGGAGTCAAACTGGGAGTGGAACTGCCGCAGAGAAGAGGTATGTGCCGACCTTCACATTCAGATTAGCTAATGTTAATCTGAATGTGAAGCTAATGCCCCTCGCCAGGGGCAATCTGCTGCACCCACACCAAGCAATTTCCCTGCACTCATCATAAATTCACTGACAAAATGAATAGCTCCCTACTCTCAGCTTTATGCTGCCAAGTGTGAACATGCAACCACAGTATGTTGCCTCCATGCTTCTTTCATTCAGTGGATCTTGTGACCTGAGGATGAGCAGCCACCTTGAAGCTAACCTTTCCTGCCTGTAATTCTGGCAAGGCTTTGAAGGTTGACTGCAAAGACCTTGATTTCCAGGGATTCAAAACTCTGAGCCTTGCTCTGGCTACCTCTAGCAGCAAACGAAATCCAGAATATTAATAATGAATCTCTACTGATTAGGTTCTCTATCAAATCAGCAGGACTTGCAAGGAGCTTTAACTTTTAAAAATTCTCTGTTCATTGGCAGATTCTCAGAGTCCAGTATTAATGACCTCCAAGTCACACTATAAGACATAAATATCTCTGTCAGCTAGAACAGCAAAGGTGCCACACAAGTGAGTAAAATAATAATTCATTGTCTGTGGAGTTACTCAGAGTGGGTGAAAAGAGAAAGAGGAACAGCCATTCTCAGTAGCTTTATGTATCCTCTAGATAAAATTCAAAAGATAGCTTGAGATCCAATTTACAAGGAATTGAAATTTCAATAAAATTTGCATCAAGGGAATAAGTAAAGCAGAATGCTATTCAGACAGAGCTAAAAGAGAAACTGTGAAGGAGGGTACTGACAACATTTAACATTTATTTGTCTCCAAAGAGAAGCATCATCATTAAAAGATGCAGCTCCGCAATTCTCACAGAGTAAAAGAGTTAAACACAATATAGCTCAGTTCCCAAAACTCAAGAGCTTGTTGCCTTGTTAGTTAGATAGGTTAATAAGCACAGGTAACCAAATTCATGCTTTAATTGGCATCTTTCCCCAGCTGCCAGGAAATATACTGACATTATTTTACCTACTCCCTGAAGAAAGATTTTGTTATATCATAAAACAGAACTCCCAGATCATATATGGTATTGCTTTTTTGAGGCAATCCAAAAGAGATCCTAAAATTTCATGCCAAACTGTATTTGTGAAAACTGTGTATCTTAAAACACCAACTCTTCTTTCTACAGAACAACTATTTGTATACCTTAGATCTTCAATACAACAAAACACAAGATATGCTTTCTGTTAAAAACTAGCTTTGTTTAGACATAACAAAAAAAATACATGTGAACAAAGTAAAATGCTGAGCAATAATTAAACAAAATATTATCTGTATATTCAGATATATTAAAAATAATGTACCAAATATCAATACTAAATACAGCATATGATAAGCAAAAATATTTTAGCAATTATGCATATGGATTTGCCCACTTAAGATTTCACACATTTATTCATAGCCAAATTGCAAGCTAAATATAGGTGGGTTTTGATGAGTTCAAAGCAAAAGGAAAGCAAAGAGTCGGAATCCCTGCATAAATACCTTTTTTGTTTCCAAGAAGTTAAAAATAAGTGCACTGTGGTTTAAAAATTGCTCTATTGGTGCAACACAAAGTAGAAGTTTCAATTTTGATGCTTTCTAGGGTTCCCACAGAGATATTTTCACAGATTTAGTACTGCAACATCTAATTGTTGGTACCAGTTTCCTGGTTCCCAGGCTTCCAGCCCATCTGAGCATACAATTACAATTTGGTGAACTAGCCTAAGCCAAGAGTGAAAGTTTTACACTGAAATGTGAGCCTTTGACCTGGGAGAACTGAAGTACAGAGGTAATTTCCATTCTGCCATCCCGGCTAGGAAATGCAGTAACCTGCAGCTGGTAAGGAGCAACAGACAGGTGGGGGTGGTAATGTCCAAAACCCCTGTAGCTAAATATGACATAACTGATCTGCTGGAGCCCTAAATCCTCAGATGTAGCTGTCACAGAGAGCCAGCCTGTTCAAACCACTTTGGTCAAAATCAAGGAAAAGTCAGAGTTAGTCTATGCAGTCCACTCAGCCACTTTTCAGGTTTACTAAGACAAGTAGATTAGCAAAGGAGCCAAAGCTTAGTCCTTTCAGGATGGCAAAAGCATTAGAAAAGGAGGCAAAAGAGGAGCTAAAACTTTGAACCCTTCACCAGGAAGACACAACTAGAAATTCACTTCTCCGCCTGACAAGTATGATCATATTGCTCTGATATCATATTGAAACCAGGCAACGAACAAATAAGTAACATGATAAATAGCTGGATTTTTTGAACCTTCTTGATGCTAAAACATTGATCTTGTTTGTTCATGGAAATCATCTGCTTTATACTGCCTTTTAACATGCTTGTTTTTGCTCCAGATGAAACAAGGACAAGTAAACTGGAACAGAGGGAAGAGTGTCACAGCTCTTGAAATCCAATCTGTCTTATCTTACATTGCTAATTTGGGGTGGAGAAAATTATGTGGTTCAATTTAAAATCAGGATTCCTCCATAATGATGCCTTTCCTTCACAGTCCTTACATAAGATATATGCTTTTTACAGAAACCAAAAAATAAAGCATATTTCACAGTCCAGCTCTAGCGTTGTTGTCGCTTGTTCTGACAGATTGATCAAAACAAATACAGAAAGCACAAAAAGGCAGTGAGGTTTTTTGACCAAACATGATTTGAAGGGCATGGTAAAGGAGCAGCTGACAAAAAGGGAAGTCTTTCTACACTGTAGGTAATGTTCAGAAAAGTATGTGCTTAGAAATGGTTCTTCACAATAAGACAATGCATATTTCCGTATTTGGTTTGCGTAAAGACGTTCCCACGTCCCACCAAAACAAAAAATATTCATTGAATATAGGATAAAGCTCTCTGTGTTCCAGGTAAATTCTCAGTAAAGTCAAGTCCTGTGCTATTTACTGCAAATATGAAACTAACTCTACACAATGACAAAACTTTTTAATTAATACTATGTCTTGTTTTGTCCTGCCAGATTTCAGCAAGTTAAGCTTAAAAACCCCCACTTTTGCCCTTCAGAAATTTTGGTTGCAACCTCTATTAACGATACCAAACTCCCTTAGGAAATGGAGTTAGATGTTTGTTACTAAATTATAAGTTAACTAAAAATGTATTTTACCTTCAAATTTACAACTTTTGGGGAGAATGAAGGATGAGCTGTTGCCCAGAATGACAGGCAGAATGTCTAAATTAACACCCATTAACTCAGAAATCAACAAGACATTATTTTGACTTTACCAAAGGTTTGCTGTGCAAGATTGACTATCCTGAATAAAAATAAAGGTCCATGTGAAACACGTATAATACCAGCAACACAACAAGCTTGCAGTCACAACACTACTACTGCTTGGCAGATCAAGTTTTCCAGAATGAGATGCCCCACTCTTCTGAACTGTGAGTTACCCTACTCGGCACATGGAATGACCACACTAAGTCACCAAATTTGTCTTGTGTAAAGTGAAGAACACGCACTTATTTTCCTGGCTAAACTAGATCTAGAGACTATTCAGAACCACAAAGCTCTGCTATTCCCTGTATCACAAGAGATGACGATGGATGCATGGAAGATAAGTGCTACAAAGTAAAATCTCCGCTTCTATCAATTTAATGAAGCTTTGCCATTGTGTTCAGTGTTGCCAGGATTTCTCCTCAGCTTTATTTGTCAACCAACGAATGGCAGTGAATTGGAGTCAGCTCAGCTTTAGGGGCTACCACATCATTGAGCTCAGAATACTTTACCATTGTTGTGCATTTAGGTAAATACAGACTCATAATTACTTCTTGTACTCCCCTGTAAGCTGATCTCTTTCAACTCTACTTTTTCCATTTTTCTCTCACTGGCAGTAGCTCATCTAAGGGCCAGAAGAATCACTGCTTTGCAGAGTCGAACTCCAGAGTATCACAGGCGGCAGGGCTGTCTCCAGGCCAGGCACTCCAGACATCCTGGGCAAAGACTGTAGTAGCTTTGGGAGATAACTGGAGAATACAAAATAAAATTGCCATAACACATTTCATAGAATTTTGTAAACAAACAATTTCAGAAAATTCTTTCTCTTCCTCCTCTGCTATTTCCCTAGTTCTCACCCTTGGACATATAATTTATAAACACAGAAAAATTTTGTATGATGTCTAAAAAACAGAATTACAAATCAATTTTTCATTATTTGCACAGACTCCTTGGCTTTTGCAAGAGTTCAGACTCAAACAGCATAACGTTTACAGAAATTGTTGGAGTGCCACCTATTGGAAATAGTTGTACAAATGAAAAAAACCTTGGTTAACTGCATAAAATAATTATTTATTACCCAAATGTTGGTTTAACTATATCAAGTTAAGAGGCTTTAAAATGCTTATAATTCATTGTCCATTCATAATTATGGTTAAATTTAGATCAATTTGTAACATCAAAAATAACCGAGCCTCTCTAGGGAGCAAAACACTAGAAAGTGGCAAAGATTTACAGCTCTGAACTCAAAACCAGCAAATATCAGAGCAGATCTACTAGAATAATCACCTGCCTAAAACCCAACTCACCCTACTAAGCTGTATATGCATGGTTGGTGTAAATAGTTTCATATCAGATCCTGGTGTTCACTCCACAGAGATATATGTAATCTTTAGGCTCACACAGTTCATACTCTGTGGTTTAGTCTCTGAATGTAAATTATTAATTTTCCCCGTGGAAAACTGTCACCTTGCGATTAAACAGCCCTGACCTCCCACCGAACACATACAAATCAGTCTGGGACAGTACGAACAGTTTTAATAAAATGATCTTCAGCTGTCATTTCTGTTTAGAAGGCACTCAGGCAATGGCGTAAATGACTTCTCTCTTCTGTCTCCCACAAACAGAAAAATTTATGGAGTTTTCCTCACTGCTTTCCCAGCTATATCTTCAGCTTTTCTATTAAGTGAAAGGCTGCTGATTTACACTTAAAATTGAAAGAGGCTACTCAAATACAGAAAGCAATTGATAATTGGACCCAGTTTTGAACCTTGAACTTGATCCTGGAGCTGTCTGCCCTCACTCCTTCCCTTATCACCCAGCAAGCAGCAGACTGGGAGGGCCATTGCCTGAAGAGCATCACTACTGAAGTTCTAACACATCTGTTTCATTTCCTCATCTTTACCACCACAGCCTCCTCTTCTGTGACTTTATGAGCTGTCACACTAAAAGAAGAAAAGTGTTGCCCAGCTCTTTTCTGTCCAAACATCTCAGCCTTGATCTCAGAGTCACGCTATTCCTCTTACAAGTCCTTCTGTTTATTAGCACTGACCCCTGACCAGCTCATGACAGCTTCTGTAGCAGCCCTTTTCATGGTTATGATTAAGAGAGCTACATAAACACAGAGTGGTAGCTTTTGTAGATTGCTCTAGGAAAAAAACAAAACAGAACACACTGCAGTTAATTATACATGTTAGCATAGAGTAGAAAAAGAAATAAAAGAGTGACATTGGACAAAAACAAAGTAAAGCAAAACACACTGAGTATGGGTTCTTTCTTACACACTCAGTCCTCAGAATCATTCCAGCAGCCAGAAATTTCAGTTTGCTTAGTTGTCCATGGTGGTTTAAAATTTTCAGCTCAAATTTTGGACTAAGTAGTATTTCATAATGTGTTTACAAAAATTACACATGGAAATGAATTACTAAAATACACACTCTTTACTCTTACTTGCAATAAAGGCTAAAAACACGTTTTCCATTCATGCGGTTTATAAACCAATCTATATACTGAAAGGATCTCTTTCAAAATCAGTTCCTAGTCTGTCTCACCTTCATTTCTAGCAGATGTCTGATACATATTTTCATTCTTTACAACTACTTCTTCTTTCCCTGGAAGCTTACATCATTCTATGAGTGAACACTTTTTTATTCCTTGGTTTTATCTCTTCCTCCAGATCCCACAGAGTATGCTCCAGGCTTCTCTGTGGTTTATAAAAGACCTTTTCTCCTATAGCTTTCTCTTGAAACTTCAATCACTCTCTGCTTCCTCTTGAGGCATGCCCTCACATGTAGCTTCCCTCCTTTAACAATCTTACTTTATTCTTCTGGGGACATATTTACAACAAAAGTTTAGCAGCATCAGAAGTAACATTTCTTTGGTGCAACAGCTATAGACGCACACGGTTTAATTATGACATGTCTCTTATGCCCACTGTAGTATCTGCACTTACATTGCTTGCTAAGAAGAAGGAAATGTGAGGAGAATAAAAACACAGCAAAACCCTCAGTGAAATCACCAGGCCTACTTCAGGTTTTGTGCCGCATTTCCAACTTAAATGATTATACCATTAGAATTTTAGGTGAAAACTAGTAAGGCTAAGCACAGCAGCAATTCTCTGGTGCTAACAAGAGTCTTAGAAGTCTTATATGTGACCAGATTTTTGTGATACAGATCCTAGGCTCCTGCTAGTCTTCTATTTCCTTCCAGTGGAATTTTTTCCTTGCAAATCTAGCCACAGGTGTCGATGAACCAGGGTTTGTTCCCCACTTGGTATCTTTCAGACTGGTAGTAAAGACCTAGCCATGAGGTCACATTATTCTAGGTATGCATATACTTAAAGCCCAGTTTTAGGAGATTTCTAAAATATTTGGTGAGGGAAGGGAAAAGAGTATGCTAATTTTCTTTCTGCTGGACTGGGTGAAATGTAAGTTAGGTGAAGCTAATCTCTGTGTTGTTTAGATACCAGGACTCACACAAATAAGAAAAGAAAATTGAATTTTTTAAATTTTAGCCATCGTCCGGAAGAAATTACATTTTCAACATGATCTTCAATTGTAGATAGCATATTCCAACTACCTTTGACTATTTTCTCAGAAGATTTTCTGAATGTGTTTTGGAGTAGTACAGAAAGAGGAGCTCAGCTGCACCTATCAGCTAAAAGCAGCTAAGGTAGATTTAGGAGTTCTGTTGGCTAGGTTATACAGTAATTCTGTGCAGGTGACATGGCAACTGTAGACAGAAACTAAATTAACAGACGTATTTTTCATAAGAAATTAACATAGCTGAATGAAAACAACAAATAAATATGCAAACATCTTTACTCTCACCAGCCTCTACAAAAACCAAAAAAAGAAAAACCCCAAAAGCCCCAAATCACAAAAAACAAGGAACAACATACACATCAAAAAAACACACCAAAAAACCTGAGCTAAAAAAGCTACTGTAAGTCCTAAAGGCTTCTTCAGCTGTTTGAGGATACCAATGTTCATTCAATTTAACATGAATAGGCATACTAAATGAATGAGGGGATTTATAATTTCCACACTATGGATCTCTCCCCTGTGATATAAATATCTGTAAAAAGCTCCCATGAGGTACGGCAAAAGACGCCTTTAACCTTTGCATACATAATTTCAGATCAGCTTAGCATCATTTTTCTGAGAATGAAACCATATGTCACCTAATGGCTCAGGGGACACGCTGGCATATGGAGCCTTTCATGCTTTAACTGCCAGCTTGAATGCAGCCCAGGTCCGTAACAACCACCGCTGCCGTGTCTGGAGGCTGTTGGTAATCTGTGTGAAATGAGTTGGCCATCGCAGATCAGATCCTACAGCAAAGTTGTCCACCAGAACGTGACCACTGCAGGTGGCTCAGACTTGCCCTTCTGTCAGCAGTGTCAGCAAGTCAGCCAAAGATTAAACGAGCATTGTACATACAAGAGCTTTCACTTTGCAGAAATCAGCCTCCCAAGCCACGGAATAGAGAGTGGACATGCAGGACACTGCCTTGGAGGAGGACCTTTGGAATTCCTCAGCCAGCCAACTCTAGCTCCTTTGAATTAGTGTTGCAACACCATCTCCAAGCTCTTCCTTTATGCAGATTTAACCTATTAGATAGATCAGCTTTTACCACCTGCATTAATGTTCCATCCATGATGGTAGGTCTTTGAGTAATGATAACTCTGCTGTCTAAAGTGAGGATTCGGATCTGTGAGAAATCTTCTGAAAAAGGAGAATGCAGAATTAAACAGTATCACAATGACAAAAGGCTAAAACATACAATCATTTTATGAAATAAAATAATCTTTATGAGAAAACACTATATGGTAACAAACAGCTTTCTTTGAAATGCACCCAAGACAATAAAATAATTAAATAATGATATTAACACATGCATTAAAGAACAGAACACTGAAACAGAAATTTGAAAGCCTCCTAGGAAAATATCACCCAGGAGAGTGTTCATAATTTTCAACAGAAGGGATTTTTATCAGTATGAAATGTGAGTTTTCTCTTTGCAGTACTGAAAATATTATATGTCTATATTACTGGTTCTCAGTTAGGCTTCAAAAAGTACTATTCTGGTTTTATTTCCTACTGGAAAATCTATGAAGAGAGACATTTCAATGCATAGCATGACACTGACATACAGCTGGGAAATGAAGCCAGACAAATTAATTGATAATGCAGTTCTTTATGCACTCTGTGGGAGCTGTATCACAAAGGGGGCTGTAGGTGTTCACAAATAAAACAGAAAGTGGGAGGTGATTTTAAGAACAGGATTATTGCTGATCAGATTCTATTCCACATATTGCCAGGTAACCAATTTACATGAAAGCATTAATGTTAACAAGTAGTTAGTTCATTGATATAACAGCTCATATATAGCTATTTGCCTTTTTATTTTTTGTTTTGCAAATTATATTGTTATTTCAGAAAAGGGACCTGTTTTGTCAAGCACTGAAAAGGACACTCACATTCAAGATAACACTCCTCTTCATCACTATAGTAACTAGGCTGCTAATCTGTATCTCAGTTCTTCATCTTGTGTCACTCTCGACTCAGTTCTCTTAGTGACTCCACAATCCTGGTCTCCCAGAGGATCTTTCTGCACCAATCCTATGCTTTTAAGTCTCATAAGCTGTAGCAAAGACGCCTGGGTGGGGGGTACCATTGCTGGTGTAACTGTGTGTGAGAAGGTTCCAAATGAGCCGATAAACCCCCTGTAACACACGGGCTACTGCGACCCAAGCAGTGAGCTGAGCAAGCACTACTGCAGAAGAGAACGAAACGACTGCTGAGAGCTGTCTGCAGTGCAGGGGGCCTGCGCACCCTATTCCATGCCGGTGGGAAGTGGGAAAACAAAGTGCTGTGGAGAGATGATATTCTAAAACCACGGTACACAGCCCTTTCTGAAAAACTTTTATCTAATTCCCACCTTTTATTTCTTGAGGTGCTCAGTGATGCATCACTGAATCTTGTCTTCTCTCTTGAACACTACCCAGCTGAGAATTCATACCCGGCTACAGAATAGAGGTTGATCTGATAAACATCAGCCTTTGTTACAAACTCAAATCACGTTTTCTTCTGAAGTATTTGATTTCAGATTACTTATACAACTATCGTATGTTCATGTAATATGTATTACATCTACTTTTTCCTTTTCAAATGTTAACTTTTGTCTTGTATTTCTATTAAATATGGAGCTCAGATTTTTAAAAGTTTTTGCAAATGGAGTACAGACTATGGTTTTGATATACATACAATTCATAAAATTCGTGCTTGCATAAGTTAAAAATACATAATTTCAAAATCTACCAAATGATATGCCTTATTTCAGTAGGGTCTTACCAACTACCTCAGAGATACCATGGATGTATGTATCACTTCACCCTTGCAATCAGTTATTTTATTGTATTTAAAAGTCCTATATTATGTGTGGAAAGGTTTTAATGCAAACTAATTTAGATTTAAGGGTAATCCCCTAATGTCACTCACTTCGGAAGGTTACATTTTAATACTTCTAAATACGGGCAATGTTATTTGTTATAGTCAGTCTTTTATATCGGGCTAATCTTTAGTGTTTGTTAAAATGCACAGTGGTTTGTGATATGTTTGTTAAAATGATCATTATTTTATGTTTGTTAAATCGGTTATTACTTTATGTTGTGTGTTAATTTTAATGATGTTTGTTAAAACGGTTATTGCTTTATGTTGTGTGTTAATATTAATGATGTTGGTTAAAATAGTTGTTACTTTATGTTGAGGGTCGATTTTAAAATATCATTAGTGAAGATAGCCATTGTTTTATGTTGTATGTTGGTTCTGTCTTTATCCATCTCAAGAACCCTTAAGTGTTATGACAGCAATATATAAGTTAGTTTAAAAGAAATGTTAAATTATTCCTTAAAATTACACTTGGGAAAGAAAAAGCAACAAATATAAGAAATAAAATTTTAAGGCACACTATTTGCCCTCATGTGGCGAAACTAGAAATTCCTTCCCTGCCTGAATGGACACAAAGAAAAGGAAAACCACATTTACATTTACAAAGGTGGATTCCAACTCGATCAAAATTTGGGTGTCCGCCCGGACTGCAGATGAAGATATCTTATCAGTGCTAAGCACCCACATCTCCGATAGGATCCGACCATTAGCAGGACATCTGGACAAACCCCATCTTTTGTTACACCCATATCGGCACAGGAAACCTTTGTTTCTATATAAGCAAGGTTCCGGCTGCACAATCGAAGCTTTACAATCGGGGCGCCACGATCGAGAGTCACGTCATCATGTTTCTATTCAGTAGCAAAGAAGTCTTTGTATCCATTCAACTCTATTCAGAGAACTCGTTCGATGGAGGCAGAGGCGAGGCACTGAAAATGATGTCACCTTAGAACGTACGGTGTCGCCGGAGGGCAGAAAAACAGTATAAAAACCAGCAGAAGATGGAGTCAAATTGGTGATTCAGGGGAGCTTGCAGTGTGGCAGACGCTGAAGCTTGAATCACCCATGCTGGCCAGTACTGTAGACTATTTCGCTGATGGTGTTTGTTATTATCAGTTTTTTTGCCATAAACTCTGTTGTTTAATAAATCGTTATTGTGTTATTGCACGTAATCTGCTTCTCTTTATAACAGTTTCTTCCACTTCTATTTGCATTATCCTTATAACAAGGTGCTCTCGGTTACAGAAAACGTAGAGGGCAGTTGAAAGCACATGTGCATGGATTAATCTAAGATTTAGTAAAAGAACATTAATAACAATATGTCCATTTATCATTATCCCACAATATAGAATTTAAACAAAAGAGTACTTTTTAACACCGAGTTGGGTTGAGCACAATAAGAGTACATATTTTTCCAGAGGTACAGTAGTGGTGATGAAACATGAAAAACAGACATTTGTCTCAGTAGGCTAAAGAGCCTGTATGAACATCAGAAACAGAAAATGTATGATGTAATCAATTTTGGCATGAAGGACTGGGATTTTTCAGCCAGATAAAGGAAAATTGAATCAATGTAGAGGCTGACACATGGGTTGGAGAGCTGGTTGTATCTCTTCTCTACCTCCTGTTGTATCTCTTTTGTGTTTGACTCTCTTCTTTTGTACTTTAAATTTTTAAAATCCCAGCAGTTAGGTAAATGGTAGATAAAATGCACATATCTATCTTTAATTAAGTAATTCACTGAACAGAGAAAGAACAGCATGTCATCCCTTCCTCAAAGATGGGATGGTTAAGTATGCAGGTTGACTCCTCATTAATGGCCAGGCTCAAGTACAATTGTGCTTGGGCTATCTTTCCTCTGACAAAAATCTTACTGCATCATGACATAACATACCTACCCCTTTTTCTAAACCTTTAGCAGGAGCACTGGTTTTTTATCTCCCTTGGACTAGAAAAATTCAACCATTTAACTTACATTTTAAACCTTTCTCACGTGAGATCCACACGCAGGCAGTAAAAAGTGGTGGAAGAGAACCTGGAAAAATACTCAGTAAAATCAGACAGATGAATGAGCCTGGTGACATACCTAACTGCCTGGCTGGGGACTTAATGACTTGCTACGACGGTCCCTGTGGGATAGCAAGCTTGAGTGAGCAGAATGCCCTGACAGTAATGAGGCCAAGAGAGCCCTGGACTGCATCAGTCAGAGGTAACTCAAGAGCTTGGGGACTGCCGTAATTCCTCTTGGCTCCTGTCAGGCCACACCTGGTATACTTCATCCTGTTTTTCAGCTCAAGAAGAACACTGAAGATCTGGGGAAGGCCCAACAAAGATCCACCAAGTTGACAAGAGGACTGATGAATGTGATATACAAAAAAAATGTTGAAGAAATGTGATTTGCTCAGCCTAGAGAAGGGAGAGCTCAGTAGAAACCTAATGACAGTATTCCAGTAGCTAGCGGGCAGATGCAGAGAAAATGAAATCACTCTCTGCACAGGAATGCACAGGTGCCAGAAGACACAAGATACACAAGTTGCTTCAGAGGAAGTTCCATCTGGATATAACAAAAATAATACTTCATATGAGGACACAATCCTGGCCAACCTAGTTGAGCAAGGAGGTTGTCCAGATGACCTCCAGAAGTCCCATCTTGCCTCAACTGTTTTTTGATTCTGTGTCAACTATGTCATGGAAGTGGTGGAATCTCACTGGAGGTACTGAAGACTCAGCCTGACACAGCCCTGTTACAAACGCAGCCAAAACCTTGGAGAAGATTTAATTCTTTTACTTAAATTAGCAACTGAGGACGGGGACCCAAGATAAGCCCAGGCCCCACACGACAAACCAGAGATGTTCAAAAACAGCTCGCATGGTGCCGGACACTCCCTCAGCTCCGTACCACAAGAAGGCACCCTCACCTCTCTGGGGAAGTCCTTTTATAACCGTGGACAGGATCAGCAATGCACCAATCAGGATACTTGCTTTGGAGGCTTCTGATTGGACGGTTTTCAGCATTCTGATTGGCCTATAACAAGGAGCATTCCTGACCAATCATTCCTGAGGGCCTCATCTCATTGGTTGGCTCGCTGTCCAGTTACAGTCTGGGGTGCTGGCATCACTGATGATGTAATATTTCTGGAAAATTCTTCGTATTATACATGGAGTTTCTGCCACCAAATGATCAAAACTGCGCATTGCTTCCCATACACCCAAACACTTTATCAATCTATAGTCCTCCCAACTTCACATTGCATTAACTGTTTTCAACTTACATTGATTAAATAACTTTATTTATCAACTTATTTGCATAACTGGCCTACGAAAGCCAAATTCCTCATAACAATTCTACATAAACTAATCCAGGGCCTCATTTTCAATAGAAAGTTGGACGAGGGTTCCTTTCAAAGTAAACTTTCCCATAATTTCTATATTATGCAATGCAGCATATTTATTTACTTCTGTTTTTAATTTTCTTGGAACCAGAGTAGAACAAAAGAATAACTATTATCAAAAAAAGTTATCTGAAGCAGAAATTTCAGGCACAAAAAGCATAATAAACCAGTGGGTTTGGAGCTGTTCAGATCTATTATTCTTGCCTAGTTCAGCATAGACCTGTGTCTATTCAGCTGCTACCCTGCCTCGTTGTAGTCCAGAGGTTCCTTTTTCTGCTACAGGCTAGACAACCAAACCAGATAGCAGATTGCTGTCATCACAGAGATTGTCGCCAAAGTTTGATCAGAACAGGAATAAGAATATCAGTTATGTTCAAACTATAAGTTTGCATTGAAAAATTTAGCAATATCGGTATATTTCAAAACCAACTTTAAGTGCCCCTAAAAGTGAAAAAAATAGTATGTACCTATTCAGACTTTCAGAGCTGTAAGGACTACATCCTTTTTTAAATAGGCACCCATTTAATTTTTGAAAGACAAGTTTTATAGTGATTGCTAGAGAGAGCAATATCTAATGTGGGAGTGCCACTGAGTAAAGAGTGAGCATACTCATTGCTTTGTGGCAGTTTTAAAAGGATGCTAGGACAGGATACATGCCTATTAATTTGTTTAAAATGCAATATCTGTTTAGAATGCAGCCCTTGAGCAAAAACAAAGAGAATCGGCTACATTTTTGAAAATGATTACAGACTCTACCTTTTTAAAAAGCTTTTATCAGTGCACAGCATTCCTTTCCTTCACCTCAAGGCATTTTCCATTAAGAAACACCGTTTTCTAGTATAGAGTTGCCTATTCCCAGTACTTCCATTACGTCACCTATTAGTGAGGCACTTGCTTCTCCTCTCTGACTGACTCTGAACTCAGTATTGCATCCTTTCCCACATAGCTATATGCTTTCCTTCCTGTGATGACTAGTACCACACATGCTGTTTTTCCTAGATTTCAAGTTCCCAGTCTGAGGAATAATCAAAAGAAATCACAGTTCTGACATGATTTAGCATAAAGAGCTCAGAACTAGTTACAGTGTAACCCAGACAGTTTATTTTCTCTCTCCTCTCTGCTATTACATCCAGATATCCACTCCCATTTATTTTGTTGCTTCCATAATTTTGTTATTCATCACACTTTCTGGTAAGTTTTCCAGACTAAAGATAAACCCATATTAAACATTATTTGCTGAGAATACTAACAGCTTGAAATACACCACTGATGTATACAGCTTGTTCCATCATTCTAAGTATGCCATAGATCAAGCTATCTACCTGTGATGGTGAGCATATTAAATCACTTGAAGTTCCATTTGCATGATCATCTTTCCAAACACTCTTGCTGTGATGCTGACTCAAGCACTTTGAAAGGCTCACTCGAAATTACTGTTTAAAAAAAAAAAGCGAACATTGTCTCACTGAGTATGCAGGAAATTAAATGTGTTAGCACTTATCCATTTCAAATTAGATTCAGCACATAACTGTCTAACGTGAGAGCACCTAGCTATAGTTTACATTTGTCTCTCCAGTAAGCTTTTTAATCAAAAGTAATTTAGTGTTAAGCATATTGAAAAGCCTTTCATTAGCCATTGATGGGACTTGATTTATTCATATGCTGTGCGACATATGTTGCTGATGCTGTCAGCTACCACATCTCCAATTTTAAATAAGTCTTTCATTTTTGGGTAGATATTTATGCAAAGGAGAGGTGTCAGTCCTTGGATCATCTTCATGACCCTCCTCCGGACCCACACCAACAGGTCCATGTCCCTCCTGTGCTGGGACCCCAGAGCTGGATGCAGAGTTCCAGGTGGGGTCTCACCAGAGCAGAGCAGAGGGGCAGAATCCCCTCCCTCACCCTGCTGCCCATGCTGCTTTGGATACAGCCCAGGAAACAGCTGGATTTCTGGGCTGCAGGCTCACAATGACAGTTCATGTAGAATTCTCATCAACAAACACCCCCAGGTTTTTCTCCCAGGTCTCTCACAACACTTGTCCTTGTTGAATTTCATGAGATTTTCACAGACCCACCCATCAAGCATGTGAAGGTCCCTCTGGATAGCATCCCTTCCCTCCAGCATCACGAGACTGCACCACATATCTTGGTATCTTCAGCAAAATTGCTAGGGCTGCACTCAATCCCACTGTCCATGTCACTGACAAAGATGGTAAACAGGTGTTATACATAGGCATTTCTGATAGTTTCCAGGTACTACTGCTTATCAGCTGTGCACTTGTCAAAAAGTGCCACTTAATTTCCCTGTATTTCAGTTACTTGCCCTCAGAGAGGAAAAAAACCCAAACAAAATACCCCAAACAAACAATCAAAAAGCCACAAAGAAACAAACAAAACCCAACCCAAACTCATTTTGCCTAGTTAGGTTTAAGCTCTTCAGAGCAAGTTTCTCAGATAGGATGACTGAAACAATACTATTGGATTTCTACTGAGGTAGGTAAGAACATTGTTTTAACTTCACTGAAGTCAAAATTTCAACTTCAGTTTATTTGCTGTTTTTTCAACAGCAAGAATAAAGAAGAGTCACTTTAGGCTTGCATGACCCAAAGAGTGTCAGGAAATGAGAATCATATTGCCAGTGTCATAGCAATACGCAAATCACTTGCACTACCAGTCAGATAGAGGCATGGATAAATAGGCATTTTCTGTTGGTGGCTCAGATAATTTCACAAGCCCACGTGTTACCTTACACATTTATATTACAAGAAGGTATATTTTTTGAGAAAGTACTGAGTGTTTTCCACTAATTGAAAATTAAGGTGTTTTCAAGATATTACAAAACTCCTAGGTATTTTCTAAAGACAGACTACAATGAGGCAAGGCAGCAACATTGTGTGAAGAATTTCCTAATTGACTAAAGTAATTAAAACACATTCAACAACATGCCAGAATGAAATCTTTAAAGGTGCATGCTTGGAGCTCACAGGTTGAGTTACACAGAAGCAAGTATTTTGGATTTCCTCAGCAATGTGCATTTCTACAGAGCTGCCTTTATTATAGGAAAACCAGTGACCATGTACAGTTAAGAACTGTTCAGATGTTCTAGTGATGAAAACTAGCTGGATCTTATCAATTCAGGAGACCAGGAGGGTAAAAGGAGAGACAAGCAGCCCACCAGTGCAGAAAGTGCATTTCCATACATCCTGAGGAATCCAGTACAGGTAAACATCCATCTCCCAAAACAGTTGCATCATTGCTAAAATACTTATCATTTCACGTGTGGCAGAAGATACAGTTCAGCCTCATTTCCTTGGTACTGACCTTGTGTGTCCTCAGAAGTTTAAGTTGAGGAAGAGAAACTGAATTTTGTTACTCTGCTTTTACCACCACCACCACCACAAAGGATGAAAACTTGCTTTTACATACTCTTGCTGTGTGCCCATATCTCAGTCTGTTTCTGCCAGTCTCTTTCCCTTTGGCAATATTTGAACTTTATGTTCAATTTCAGCCAAATAAGACAAAGGGGTCTCAAAGGAAGTTTCTTGGAAATAGGCAGGCAAGGAAAGGAGAGAGGCTGCATTAGCGACCCAAAGATGGAGAGGCTAAGGCATGCATTCTGACATTATTAATCACCTGAGATACCCCCAGAAAGAGAAACTTGGTGTTCCCCAGCAGTCTCTGAATATTCGAACTGCCAGCCAAGATTAGATTGGAGCTCATACCTATTAGACCCCATAAGGCACAGTCACCCACTGGGAACCAGGTCTTAATAGCATTGTAGTTTCTGGAGGAACTGTTTTTCTCTCTCTCTCTCTCACAGTCCTGCTCCCCTCTTCTTTCATTGTCTCACAAATGAGCTTCATTTTCTGTATGTTTGTGATAAACTGCTAAAAATCTGCTAAAACAGCCTCCTTCTGTATCACCCTGATTCCCCTTTGCTTCTGTGGTGAAATGCAGCCTCTGAGCCCTTCTGCTCCTTCTGCAGTATATTACTGCATCCAGCCCCTGGGACCAACAGCCTCTGCTTATCCATCACTTCATGCAAAGAAGGAAGGCACCAGAGCCCAGCAGTAATAAAGGAGCAAGGATTACCTTCTATGCAGGCTGAAAGGGAGTTTTCCCTGTCTTTCACCACCAGGCAAGTATTCTCTGCCTATCTCTTTTGACAAGAGAACTTCCTACCTGCTCACTTCTCTGCCCCACAAAGACATCCCTAATCTGTATGTGGTTTACAATTTACATGTATGAGTCAGAATGTTCTCAAAAGCAGTCTTCAACTATGTTGAGCAGAGAAAGTGATACAAATCATAATTTGCAATGACTCCTCTAAAAACGAGTATTATTTGAATTAGGAATGGACATAATTACTTGTATTTGCTATACAGAGTCGTATGTCTCAATAAAGTAATACTGTCTGATCAAAGATAAATCTTAAGATATGGAATGTCTCAGGGGAAAATAACATATATTTTACAAAGCAATTCCATTTTTGCACATTAATCTAGCAATATTAAAACAATGCACTATGATTTTAATTTAAGCAAAATAATCAAAATTATTTAATTAAATCAAGGTTTTGTCATATGGAACTTTTAAATATTTTATTCCACCAGCAAAATCTGCTGATGCTCGGGAAGACCTCTGTCTCTAAAGCAGATGGAAACGGATTCTGGATACACATTGCCATCTTGTGGAGCCCTCCCTGAAAGAACATGCTGCAGAGACCTGAAGGTTTACTTTAGAATCACTCCGTTTGGAGCTGGTATGGATGCTTAACATAAAAAGAGTTTTCTAAGATGCATGAGCAGCAGAGATTCTTATACGCAGGATGCACTGCCAGGTAGAATGTTAGAGTTCAGGAATCTCCGTTGGGATATCTTAGTTGGGAAGTAAGACAAAAACCTTTCACTCTTAAAGCACTGCTTCAAATCAGAAATAAAACAAATAAATATACTTGTCTCTTCCATTTTACCAGAAGTATATAACTGCCGAAGTCCTCTGTTTCACATTTAAGACCACACTCAACAAGCAAGATGACTGAACATTTATTGTGTTCACAGCGCTGTATCCTTTAGGGCAGGTTTGAAGAAGAACACTGGGACAATGGGGGAAAGTCTGAAGCTGTCATACTTAAGAACTAGCAATTTGTAGACACAGACATACAATTTTGTCCGTTCGGCGAGTTTCTTGAAATTTCTTTCAAAAAATGAGATATTTAGCAACAAGCTCAGATGAGTCAGGGAGTTCTTTGTGGAGTGATCAATCAATACCAAATAAAGCAAGCCACAGAAATATGAGTCATATCACCACAATACTGAGGAAATAAAAAATTGAGCCCTCTGGCTCTTACTCCTTCTGTGGTCTTTTGTTTGCTTGGTCTCTGTTTATTCTCATCATTAAGAGTAATTTCCAGCTATTGCACTTCAATTTTAGTTTCTTTGTGGTTTTTTTTGTATAGAGTCGACTCACAGATTAAGGGATTTTTTCTCCTCCTGATACAGTATTAAACAACCTCCAAACTGCAAACTTGCAATTTTTTTTTCTCCTGAGTCAACTGGTGTTAGCCCTAAAGCCTTTTAAATGTGATGTAACAGAGCCTAGTACACTCTCTAGCAATATTACTATTAAATTTATCAATTAGGACAGCTCGTAAGCTACAGCTATGCCAAAGACACGCATGGTGCAAGAGATTGCATGGTCTTCTGCACTTACTTTTTGATTAAGGCTATCATCACAGAGGTTTCATAAAACTTAAATCAACACTTTGCTGAAAAGCTGATGAAAACTTTTAATGAGAAGCTTTGGTAAACTCCAAAAACAATGACGTTGATGAACAGACACTCCGTGGTCAACACGATTAAGATGAGAGGTAGGATGAAAATCATCATCACCACGTGGAAATGAGACAATGGATTTCTCAACAGATAGCATGGTTTGGCTGAGCAAGAAGGTGAGGCTGCAGTGTGAGAAGAAAGGAGCAAAGATAAATCCACTGCACCTCAAAAGATAGCTTTGGGGTCACTCAGTGATACCTTCAAGGTTAGGCAAAGGTGAAGACACCCACTTTTAATCAGTGCAACACAGAGTATGCACTGCTCAACCTTGAGATTAAACAGATTAATTGGTGGTTGTGGTCTTTCTCGTAGACTACCGTCAGTGAAAAGGATAAAAACAGTCATTCTTTGCTGCAAGGTTATGTCATCAGAGGTGTCAGGAAGGGAAGTTACAGGTGTGTACAGCAGCATACTGGTAAAAACAACATGAGTATCACTGTTCAGTAAGCAGGAGGAACACGGACTGACGTGAAGTTGTACTTGAGCAATGGCTGTGAAGAAGAGTTTGCAGGCTGCATTTAATACCACCTACAAGCAGTAAGTTCTTACTGAGTGTTTATTCAATTGCTTTCATATAAGTAGAAAGAATAGGAACCATAAACAGAGATGCCAGAAGCACATGCTAGTAGTTACATGTACTTGATATATCAAGCGTATCTAAATTTCACCAAACTTCTAGGCAAAGCTACACCCACTGATTGCAGTTCTGTAGAGATCAACTACATCTTGCATTATATACTTCTATGAATGTAGTGCTTTACAATCAAATTTTTATTACAGAGTTTTTTCTCATTTTTTTCCCCAAGGAGGAAGTCATATAACTTTTGTTTTTCTTATATACCTTCTTTAAAATAATCATTGTTACCGAGCAGGATGGGTCCAATGAAATTAGGAAAGAATATTCAGAATTCCAGTCACAGACTGGGTTGGCAGATAGGATCAATCAAAAACCTACATTAGGAACAGAGCAGTTTTGGTACCAGCATCATTGAAAGAATAAATATACTGTCACACCATGTCAGTGGTTCAGAATGAAGTGCTGTAAATGTCAATGCCTATAAACTGTGGTGGCAAAGGTTAGAAAAATATCTTAGGTTATTTTTCCAGTCTCTGTATAAAGGTGATTCAATATATTCTCTTAATTCCAAAAGTTGTAACTAAAAAGAATACATCTTTGGCACATTCACAAAGCACCTCTTGCAACCACCATACATTACACTCAGACAGTGAACCAGTTAACAGTGACAGCTGGCACAAAAGTTTTTTCTCTAATTACAGTTAGTTCAGAAATGGTCTATGATTCTAAATACTGTGGACCATGAAGTAGAGAATCTTACCTCATACATGCTTTACTAGCATAATTTCTGCTGACAGAAGACATACAGGAACAAACAAAAATCATTTATTCCAGTAACATTCTTGTGCATCTGCTACCTTTGAATATAGCTCAGTATAAAGTTAACCCTGAAATTTCCACAGCTAGAAGAAAAATCATATTGATGCTATGTAACATGGGCCAAGCAAATTAGAAAGAGCAACCAGAACCACATTACTCAGGTTAAATAAAAACCAAAAACAGTTTATCAGACTACCTGTCACATATCTGTATGCAGTGGTATGTTCTGTCACCTGAGAACTA
Organism: Platysteira castanea; assembly: GCA_013397175.1. Classification (NCBI taxonomy): domain Eukaryota; kingdom Metazoa; phylum Chordata; class Aves; order Passeriformes; genus Platysteira; species Platysteira castanea. Next base: position 64,680 of record VYXC01008646.1, read on the forward strand.
GGTTTGATTTTTAGCACTCAGCAAGGATATACAGCACAATATACACAGTAAGAGGTGATCCTGTAGTTTCCAAGACAAAGTATATTGATACACAACCATACAAAACCTTCACCTAGAACCCAGCATTATAGCCAAGAAAATCTGAGAGTATGTAAGGCTTTAACCTGGAAGACAAGAAAAGGCCTTGAAGGGAGTAGGTACTTGCAGAAGATAGAGACCTGGAGGCTTTGCCAAAAGCAGAAGAGGCTGGAATTCTTTTCTTTTTCTTTCTTTATTTCTTCATAGGAAGAGTATCAGATACGTCTTTCAAAACAGCAAATTGAATTGAGACTGTAGGCCTATGATACCGTTAAACACAGACCATCAACCAATCACAGCAGCCAAAAACGAACAGTGGGCCCCCCGATCTGCCTTCCACAACAGTGGTTGAAAGAGATTATCTCTGTTTTTAAAGGAATGTAATATATCCAGATTTTTAACATAACCAATGACAGATTTGGCCCAGCTTGCTCAGTGGCCACCAGGGCTCACAATACACATGCAACGATGCACAGATGTGCAGTGAAGTTTGAAAAACATGTTCTGTCTTTTCACAAAGTGTGTACAATGAATATTAAATAACCCCCTGAAGTTCACATTGCCTCTCACCCAGAATCAGCATCACAATCCCTATTATACCCTGCACTTTGTGAAATGTTAATGTCTATTTAAACTATTTCAGAGTGGATGTGTAAAGATTCAGGGCAGTGACAGGGATACAGCATATTATAAGTGCGAATTATACTGTAGCTTTATATATTCCTTTTCCTTCTTCTTTATTTCATGAAGACTTTTTCTTTCCAAAATAGACTATTTTTGATAGCCTTGGAGGACAGAAAATGAGGTTTCCACATCAAAATGGTTAAGATAGCCATAGGCCAATTTTGACTTAGGAAAAAGGAAAAGCTGAGACTGTACTAGAATACCATGTCAAAGGCTGGGGAGATCGATTGATTCATAAAGAAAATCGATAGGAAGATTCATTAAAAGTGTGGTATATGGAAATTCCCTGTAAGCCACAATGCTTTGTAACCTCATATTTGCACTCTAAATATATTTGCATCAGATTTCAAGGAACTACAGCACTGAAGTATCAGGAAGCTTTAACTAGGCAATAGGAAGCAAAGTGATGTAAACAGGCAATTATTTACATAACTAGAAAGACTGCATACATGACATGCAATCTGTATTAGCATATATCACTTTTTCCTTCCATATTCTGAAAAATACCCCAGCTAATACATCAATCAGAAGTAGAGTCTTAGGACTCCATTTTCTGGAGCTCACTACAGCTTCCATTTATTAACGCAAAAGTGCCTTATTGTCCTTTTTAATTGTTTGGGGTTTTTTTTCTGGCAGGGTTTCTTGTGGCTTGAGAGAGCCAGCATTCAGACAGTATTCATTTTAGGTTGTGGCAAACTAGAGTTAACAGGATCTACTCCATTCTGGTTTTGTGCCTCTATTCTCTCAGTGGGTGCCTTCCCCAAATCATCACTCCAGTAAATCACAGTCTAAAATTAACTCATTATTGGACAAACATATCTTCTGATGAATGCTTCCTTGAAAAGGCAGTCACAACCTAAATTTCTTTTTTATTGCAGCAGGCACTTGCACAACACTGAACTGTGAACTCTCTACCAAGTATGCTGGCATAGAAACATGTGCACCTGGCAACTACTGGGTATCCAGAGGAACCTACTTGATGTCAGAGTAAGTTCTGCTCTGTTTGAAGGAGAAGCAAGGGCTTCTAAGAAGCTGTAATACTTTCCAATGCAAACACAAGCTGTTAAATTTGGGGACACACTTAGATTTTAGATGCTTTAAAATACCTTCACACCCTGGTATTAGACATGGCTCTATGTTTTAATTTGAGATACATTAAATATAGCACACTATATTTCTTCAGAGGAAGTTCTTGGCTTGAAATGTGTCCACATTTCTATACTGCATTCTCCTCTTGGCTTATCAGACCCATTCCTTACTTTCTTTTTCATCTTTCCATGCTCAAAGCAGCACAGTGGCAGGTAAACTGGCTGCAACAAGAACTGTGTTTTTTCCAGGACTAGTTGCTGCTCTGGCCTTGCAAAATGTTCATGAAGAGGGAAGGATGGAGAGGACTGATCAGTACCTTGCTGAATGCATGTGCAAAGGTTAGAAACAAAGTACTGGGGAAGGGAGGGAAGGGAGAGCCGACTAATTTAAATCCTTTTAAAAAATCAGGTTGTTACCTAGCTCTCCTTGATGTTTACTCAATTTATAACATCTTTTTCCTTAATTAAAATAATGGGGAGTTTCGTTAAATTTTGAGCAGATGCATAACCTACTTATTTACTACCCTGCATAAATCATTTTAAAGCTAGAGAGCTTATTTTAAAGACTTATTCTTTCAAGCGGCAGTTCTGGGAAAAAATTCTGAGCACAGAAAAAAACAGGAAAGCCTTGTATTGCCTGCACACAACTCCTGCCAAATGTATTCCAGCAGGATTTTATTTCACCAGCAGGACTTCATTATACCAGCATTTTAGCAAAACAATATATGCAGCTAAAGGGCAAGGTAAAGACTCTGGGAGCATGGGGGAGAGAGGTCAAGAAAACTTAAAGATTGAAGAACAAAACAAAACAAAACAAAAAAAAA